>VZUI01044302.1:0-149654 GCA_013401135.1 Cettia cetti | reverse complement strand
GGGAGAGAGGAGGAGGAGGAAGAGGAGGAGGAGAGGAGAAGGAGGAGGAAAAGTTGTTATGGCAGATGAAGCATTGGACTTCCTCTGCAGCATGTGACAGCATAACTCACAACTGCATTTATATAGACGCTGCATCTGATACAGGAGAAGTGAACAGGATATTTCATAGGAAGTTCTTTATAATAAAAATCAAATGGGAAACACTACTCCCTATAAAATGCTTTACAAGTATGGAAATTCAGACTAGGCTTGTTTTCAAATATTACTTACTGTAAAGGATTCAAAATTTTGCCCTTACATGTTGTCACTCCCAAATTGAGTTCTTGGAGTATATTTGGTGATTTTTTTTTTATTGGTGATATGTTTCTTTAGGCATCCTTGCTCCTTACTGTAAGGAGGAGTAAGAGATCAAATCCAGTTTTTGGATATAGCCGCACTTCAGAGGAAATCTGCTCAAAAACTTGCAGGATTTCAAGCCAGTGACAACAGCATACACTTGCTCAAAGAGTCCAGGTGGCTGTGGCCTTGTGTGCAATTTCTGCATTAGCTGGGAAATGATATGAGGAACATATTTTAATCACAGTACTGAAAGTAGTATTATACTTATTGAAAAATATTTATGGTAATGGTCCCCATATGCTGAGAAAGAAAGATTCTGCTACTCTGTTGACTGTTGTTTTTCTAGTGTAAAGATCAGTGGTTAAGGTTTACAGAAATGGTTAGAGTGGATTCAAGTAAGTTTGTGCTGAAGTGGATGCAGAGAATATAGAGGAGGAGTGGGTCCCATAACGTTTTCCTGGAGGTGGTAACACATAGCTTCATCCTGGAAGTTGTTTAACTGACTGGAGCCAATTCCCAAGTCATCTCTTGGGGCCCTTGGGCTGTTTCCTGTGCCATTGACTGTGTCTTTCCTCATTTAAGGAAAATTGACTGTGTCTTTCCTCATTTAAGGAAAGAGGAATCTATTGCAACACACTTTAGAGACAGTTTTCAGTGCTTTTCACTTGGAAACAGTGCTTATAACTGTGTTTATCTGCAGGATGGCACCTTGATACTGATTGATTTGTATTTTTAGTATATTCCCACTTGATTTCAACTGTATAACAGTTTCTTATTATTTTTGAGGAGGATGTTATAAGATGGATCAAATAATATATGCCCTATATTTTATCCAAAACATTTGGAAACACTAACTTTATTAAATAAGCAAAAGCTCCA
Organism: Cettia cetti; assembly: GCA_013401135.1. Lineage (NCBI taxonomy): Eukaryota > Metazoa > Chordata > Aves > Passeriformes > Sylviidae > Cettia > Cettia cetti. Next base: position 148,436 of record VZUI01044302.1, on the reverse strand, counting down.
GTGTTTGTTCTCTACTAGTCTAAATGAAAGAATGAAAAATATATGCACCTTTTTTCCATTTCCAATAGTTTTAGGCTGCTTTCTTCTCATTTTTTAATATAATTCTATAATTAAAACATACTTGTTCTTTATGAAAGAGCATTCGTGGTATGTGGATCTTTCATTTAAATGCCTTGATATCAGAAATATGTCCTAAAAATATCTAGTAGCCAAGCTTAAGGGAGCTAACTATCGCACTCAACATTTTAATCAGATAATTTTTCCCTTTGGCACAATTTCTGCTTTGCATTCCTCAAGTTCTTTAGTTGTATGAGCCTGTACCTCACACTCTCCAAGAGTGAATAATGGTCTTTAAATTTGTTGTTGCTAATTACAGCTTGATGATAATCCTTTTGTAGCCAAAATGGATTTGAAAGAAACCTCACTAAGTAAGAGTCTAGTTTTAACCTAAAATTTTCCCTTTCTATAGCAGAAATCCATCATATCTCACTATAGTAGAGCTCAGTTTTGTAAGAGATAGGTAAATTATTTTCTACAGTCAGCATTCTTTTAAGAAGTCATTTAAGGGGGAGGAGGGATTAGGAAATGGTTCCATGAGAAAAATCCAGTAGATGGGGTTCCTACATCCATCCATGCTGTAGGTAGCACAGGTCTCATTCCTTAGTGAAGGGATGAAGAAGTGGTGAATCTGAAACTAAATTACTTGTTCCTTTCTACAACAGTATTATATTCTTATAACAAGCCATTTTCAAATGAAAAATTTTAAGTTTGTGCTTCGTCCTCCAAATGAGAAAATGTGTTTGCTTCTCTTCCCAATTAGAAACACACATCTTGGATCAGCAAAAAGAAGAATTTTGTTCTGAACTTCATTTTTATAAGAATTCTCAAAAACCCACAGAATTTTTTATCCAGGCAGAAACTGAAGCACCGAAATGTTCAGATTTGCGAGTAACCAGTCAAAGAGGAGGAATCCTAACTGACTGTAATCCTGGTTCTGAAGAATCAAGGTAAACCCAAGAAATACCCCTCTATATAGTTTTTCTAGATTCAAATTATTGACAATATGCATACGGATTTTTGAGTAAATATAGGGAAATTTGCTTCCTACATGAGAATCAGTAAGTCAGCTTTTTACTTAGAATCATACCATATCTGCCCTTCTTCCCTTGTGGAATGTAGCATTTCACCTCTGTATTCTTTAGCATTCATAGAAAATACGATCATTGCAATGGTTTATATCACATATTGTGGGTATTACAATGATTGTGATCTGTACAGAGAATTTTGAAAATGCATGCTGAACAGAATTTAAACAGATCTTGAAAATCTAGTAGTATCTGTGGCTTTACACAATTAGTACCTGAAATGTGATGAGTGAGTAGGAAGCAGGAATAAAGCAGGGTGAAGTCCAGATAAAGCTGGAGGAGTGAAGATGTAGCTGTAATACCTTGTAGCAGTCTGTGACAGGAATCTGAATATGGGTTAATATGGTTCAAAAGTTGAATACAGACTCTGAAGATTTTATTGTATCATTAATTTTGGTCGTTTCTTGTCACATGCTTTTAGTGTGCAGTGGCCCTCTATATATGTCTTAAGAAATATATGTCTTAAGAAATATATATGTCTTAAGAAATATATACATTCATTCTATATATGACACAATGTACAAAGGTATAATTAGCTAGCTAGTTATACCTTTTACTGGCCAGCTGGTTAAGGAACATGCTACCAGTTTTGAGTGACATAGGCAGTCTGAAGACCAATTTTTAACTGAGAGTGTCAGAGTTGTTTTGAAAATGGTATCAAGGCTGCAAAGCCCTATTATATACTTCAGAAAAATACACTAGTTCCTCACCTGTCTAGCAGATTTTACACCCAGTTATGTTATCATCATTATGATCTAACGGTGACTTTTTGGGCCAAACCCAATCCTTAACACTTTTTCATTTTCCTTTTTGCCTTTTCTGCATTAGTGACTGGGATTTGCTGTAAGGGCAATGCATCCTGTACTAAATGTCAACTATAATCCAGAGTGCTTAGGCACAGCCCAGCACAGAGTCAGCCAAAAATTCTTCATTTTACCTTTCACCAGTGCCACTCCCACTGACAACCAGGCTTCTCTTGAACACGAGATTAATCTCCCACAGCAGTCAGCATGTTGAACCATTTCAGCTCCAAGTATATTACAAGTAGGACCCTAAAACTATATGCCAAAACCTTTCTTTGCCCAAATAGATTGCAATTAGAATATATGTTAAAATTTCTTGATATAGAAAAACCCACAAAATGTTGAGTCAGTGTTGATTTGTGTTTTGTATGGTGGTCTTGGTGTACTGTCAATGTGATTTGTCATTTTTAGTTTTAAGGAGAAAGGAAGAAAACATTTGAGTGGTTGAAAGATGGTGATAGAATTATGGAGTGGTTTGGGTTAGTAGGGACCTTAAACATCATCTAGCTCCAACCCCTCTCCCATGAGCAGGGACACAGTTTCACTAGACCAGGCCCATCAAGCGCTTGAACGCTTCCAGGAATGGAGCATCAACAACTCTCGACAACTTGTTCCAGTGTCTGACTACCATCTGAGTAAAAAATTTCTTCCTAATATCTAATATAAACTTACCCTCTTCCAGTTTAGGTTGATGATGAGTTACATTCAAACTTGTTCATGGAAGTATCTCTTGAACATGGAAAATGCACAAGAAGCACTTGAGTTTTGTCATATCTGGGCAAGAGTATCTAGATGCATCTATCACTTATAGCCCAAATCAATACTAAATGAAATGTGCACAGCAAAGGTTAAATAGGATTTGAAGTATCTTAGAAGGGAAGGCATGCAGTTTAAGCCACTATTTCACCCATATGTAGTGTAATACACTTAGTAGTACTTTCTTGATGTTAATCTCCATGCTGTCTATTTTTAATGGGCTTTAGGTTGCACAGCTTGCCTGCAGAATACAGAGTTTTACTTCCTTCTTAACAAACCACAGAGCAAATAAATCCAGTGGAAGAGGTGAAAAAAGGATGGCTGAGTACAGACCACTGTCTGCCTAAGAGAATGACCCTTTGGAGCAATAGATAGCTTTATTTATCTTTCTAGGATGTGAATTACACATAAAGTAATGTCTGCAGTGGAAACAGGAGTTCAAAAAGTATAGCTTTTCTGTGGCTACTTTTTATCAGTTATTGGCTATGAACTGTATAACCAGAAAATGCTTAGGGAAAGCAAATGTTAAAAAAATATTTGCTAGTTCCCCTTTTAATCCATTCATTTACTGATTTTGCTGCCATGTTACAAGTGACATCTGAGTGATCTGTGAGTATCAATGGATACCCAAGAAGTTTTATGAAAGTCCTACTTTGAGACAGAATTTTTCTGGCCGTTGAATGTTGTCTTGTTTTAAGTTGTTTAGAGCTAAGTTATTTTGAAACTTCAAGTGACATGCAGTATGGAATTCCTATTGCCAATTATAATATTTAGAATAAAGCCATCATTTTACAGATTTCTTCAAGATGAACTTCTAGATCTCTTTTTTATGGATATTCTCATATCACTTCCTGTGGAATCATCCTACAAAAAAATTTGGTTTGCTTAAACCTGAGCATCACTTTGATCCCCAAATGTTTTATTACTTTTTGCTCTGTGTTCGCAATGGGTTTTAATATTTGCTTTCCTTAAGCATTTGCTGTTTATAGGCTTCATAGCCAACTTATATTCATCTGTTTTTTTGCCTTTAATAGTGAAGGATATTTATTTGGTATAGCAGATTTACGGATTCTTTTCAGAATTACAGCTTTAAGAAGTGGTAGTAGGGTATCCATTTTTTATGACTATTTAATACATTTGCAGTGTACAAGTTTGTTAACAAGTTACAAGTTTGTTAACAAATTTTGATAATTTATTTCTGTGCATTTTGTTTCAGAGGGGTGGAATAACAACTGGTTTTTAATTATTTTTAATTTCTTTTTTTCCTTTCCTTCCAAAATACAGCATCTTAGAAAGAAAGGATAACAGGATGCTCCCTGAATTTATATCCTCATGGAATGATGCTGAAGATTTAGGTGGAAAAACAGAAACTGCATTCCTTTTAAAAGAATTAGACACTCTGAGGGCCAAAAATAAAAAGGTACAATTGAGATATTCAAGATACCAATATTTGCTTTTTTATAATTGCCTTGCAAAACATGCATTTTAAACTGTGATTTGGTTTTGTTATTTATTTTAGTGTACCAATCACTAGCTCCCTGTCATTTTGGATTCTTCATATCTGCTTAACAACTATTTCTCTGGAATTAAAAAAACCCCTACAACCTACTCTCTGACTTTTTAAATCAGTGACATAGATTCTTGTACCCTGGATGAAAAACAGCAAAGACCAAAGACTAGACCAGGATTTCATGTGGAGCTCATTCTTCTGATGCTTCTGTACATGTGGCCTAGATAATTAATCTGCCCTGATAACTTGGCTTTATTGAAGGGGAGAAAATTTCATCTTCCTTGGACACTGCATTGCTTCTAATGTTAGTTGTGGTTGCATGTGCTTAAACAATCTAACAGTCTCTAGTCTTTCCATGAAGTGTCATTGAATATTCAAGCTCAGGTATCTGAGATAATATTCAAGGACAGATTTAGTGAATACCCTTTAAAAGAAAGGCCTCTGTGCAAAAGAATACCCATCTTCTATCTGATGAAAAATATGAAAAAATACACATTTACACCCCTCTTTTCAGACTGTGGTGTCTGTATCTTGGTTAGAAACAGGCTATTCATGCAACCACCTACATTATGTTCCATGGAATTCTGAACTTCTTAGCAAGAAGGACTACATCTGGTGATACCTGAGGAAGAGAATCCCAAATAAAAACAATGACATGTGCATTACTACTTGTCTCACAGAACATGATAGGCCACATGTTAAAGAAGATATTTTTAACATTTATTCTTTAAACAAATAAATATAATAAATTGAACTTCTGTTTTAATGCTTAGTGTCCGTATTTTGGGGATGAGAAATTATTATTTGCAATTTTGTTGTGGTTGAAAATAGTGGTTGACAGTTTCAGCCAGATAAGAATCTTACTGTCCATTTGTTAATTCAGCTTCAAGATAAACTGGCTGAAAAGGACAAGGAGCTGAAGACAATGAAACTGGACTTAGAATTGCAAGACAGAGCTACAGAAGCTAAGATTGCAGAAAAGATTGCAGGTACAGTAGGCAAGCATTTAACAGATGGCAGTATGGCTCATACAGTACCCGTGGTTGCTATATGACGTGGCCTAGTGAATGTTAGCTTTATTTGCTAAAGGAGGGAAGATTTGACTTTTTTTTTATGTGTGGCTGTTTAGAGTTGCTTAGAAAATAGATGGCTTTAACATCCTGGTACTGGTATTAGTAGGAGCTTTACCTGTATTCATACTGATTTGGGCATTAAATGCATTGTTAACACCATGTCAATCCAATCACAAAAAGGTTGTTTGTTTTGTTGGAAGGTCCTGAACAAACAAGGGGAAATAATGATTACCAGTGCCTCTACCTTTCAACCAGCAGTTCAAATACCACTTATTGTTTTAGCTGGTTCAGAGCAATACTACCCCCTCCCCGTGTTTGGAGATAGTCTCACATTCACCTCAACTAGAGACCTGCACTGTTCTTGAAAAATCTGCTCTTTTGGTAGTTAAAACGAATTTTTGTCAGATGACGGCATATATCCAGTGAATGAAGTTTATATGAATTCTCAGAAGGAAAGATTTTTAAGTTTACAGCTGAAAGTGAACGTGTGCTTATATTTGTTGTTAATTGTTCTTTGGATAGACATACAAGCATGGAGAGACTTTGTTTTCTATGCTTGTGGAAACTGTTAATATAATGAAGCTGGGCATTCTTATTATTGAAAAGTAGATGAAAAATACTCTTAAGGTTTTCATGAAGATATAAAGAAATTAATGAGAGTGCTTTTATAAATTCATTGTATCATTTGTTCAGAAAGAAAGTGTAAGCTTGGTAAAATTGTTTCCTCATAGACCACACACACTTCATAGAGTATTAATAGTACTAATAGCTGTCCCCAAAATATTTGTACTAAAGGGAGGAGTAACTGTCTTCAGGAAAATAGAGCAGATAATAAACCCTCTAGCTGAAGAACAGATGGCTGACATTCCACTTAATATCAAACTCCTGAGAATATGATATACTGTGAATATTATAGATGGACAAGAGAGTTCCTAGATTTTCTGTGGTGGGGGAAGGGAAAGTCAAATCTAATCAACATCTTAGGAAAAAAATAATGAAATATAGGCGTAATTTTATTCTTGTTTAGTTTCACATAACTGCTTGCTTTATTTTCAGAAGAAAGAAAAATCTGCATTATGTGTCATTGTTACATCCACCAGCCAAAAGCTAATGCAGATTGTTTGGCTTGAATATGAAGTTTTGGACATTTGCCTAGTGTTTTACCTCTGTACTTGATTCTCTTTGGTATAGGTGTTCATTGCTCATTAAAACCTAGGAAGAAAGGTGTGTCAAAAACAGGGATAATTTTGTTTTTATGGATACAGTTGAAATACTTGTTAGAAAATTGTTGTTTTCCTACACTACTGTTTAAACTTTCTAATAATGTCCTAAGTATATTTTTCTCTTCAAAACAGAGTGCCTTGGATATGGATATAATAATTTAACATGGTTATTCTGTTTTAAAAGGAAAACTAAACCAAATTTTAAAGACAGCTACATAGTGTAGTAACAATGACTTTTAAAAAATAACCTTTTTTTCTCCTTTTATGAGTACAGGAAGTATAAAATCCTTTAAATACTGAAGAGAGAGGGCAAGAGGCTCCTAACTACTTAAAGTGTTTGCCAAAAGGAAGCATCGTTAATATTTCACAGTTTTTTTGCTTCCTGTCTTACAGTTCTAAGAATGTTACCAAATCTGGATAAATGGTTTGAAATCCAGAATTATGTGAACCAAACTGGGTTTGTGGAAGCCTGTGCATGTCTGTCTCATTAAAGCCTTGGGGAGAGTTCTAATGGACAAGCAGAACCTAATAAAGAACAGACGGCATGTTTAAGGAAAAACTTAACCCCCTGCATTAAGTTCTTTGAGGAAGGGAGAACACATGCTGCTGTGATTTCAGTATACTAGTTAATGTTTAATTACTGCAGTGTGTAACACATGGTAGAGTGAAGCTTGTAAATATGGGTGTTTGCATTTTTATTATTACTTAGTACTGACTTTGTGATAAGCAAGTGACTCCACAAAATTATATTGTAAAGAACATAAGAAAGGTATGCCATAAAAGTGTTATCTACTTTGAGGAATATTAGAATTCTGTTTTAAAAGGGTAACCCTCTAATTGATAGGTTTTACCTAAACAAGTCCCATGGAAAGAATTGAGAAATGAAGACAAAGGGCATTTTGAAATAAAGCTACAACAGTTTACATAAACAAATAATCCAATGATTGTCAGTTTATGATTTTTACATTGTTCAAAAGAAGACGTGAAGAAAAAAAGGGTAAATTTGTGAAATGCTCCATGAGAAAAGAAGAAAAAGTAGAGTTAAGGCAGAAGATATACACGATGGAAGAAAATAACCCTGTGTGCAGTAAATAATTTATTTTCATAATGCTTTAATTTTTAAATTTTGTCAGCCCTGAAAATGGATTTTAAAACTTCCTTGGGTACCTATCTCTATGTCAACGAGTTATGACTAATGAAAATTAGGGTATTAAGGTATTTAAAGTTTTGGTTTCAGACATTTAAGCATTAGAGACTGTTGTTTCTGGTGGTCATAGGTACCAGAGATTCCTGCAGTTTATTCATTATTCTTCTGTTGGATTTTGTGTCATTCTGACACAATGTCAGAAGATACTATTAGTTTCACTCCCTGACATGAAGAACAGAGGTGGAGGCAACATCAGGAAAACACTGGGAAGAGCACATCATAAAAGAACAGACACCAGGATAGTGTAAGCAAAAATGGAACGCCACATATGCAGTGGGTATGAAGAATAGCCAAATCTTGAAGTTTGGGCATGCAGAACTTTCATATGTTGAACAGAAAGGTGCTGCCTGTAGGAGTGGAAAGGGGAAGGAGCATCTTCTGTGGGCAGACTGGAAAATCAAGATGGAGGCATTGCAAAGGAGTAAGTCTTCAAAACAACTAGCTGAGAGAACAGATCTCACTTTGGATGGATGTAGTAAGTGACTTCATTTTTTCCTAATGGAAGAATTAAACAGGGGATATATAGGAACTTTTAGAGGAAGGAGCTGGTTGAGTGTAAGGGAAAGTCACAGAACATAGTGGTAACTTCTCTAGACTGGAAAAAATATCAAAGTTCTATTCTCACAGTACCATTACTGCAGCAAGGTATACCATAGTTGGCATCAGAACAGGAGCTCTTGGAATATTTTTTGTTGATAGAATATATACTGAGACTAAGAATAATTCTGAATGAAAATATTATAAAAATATTTATCCTTAAATCTTTCTGTAGCACAACTATTCCGTGAGTTGGGTTTTGTTTTTGGTGGGGTTTTTTGTGCCAGTATCTAATAATAATGTTACCAAAATTTAATACTTTCTTAAATCAACATCAGCTCAGCAGGATTGAGTCCAGCCCTGTTAGGGGCTTCACACAATTTTTAATGCCTGAAAACTGTATTAGCAATCTGTAGATGCTCTCTGATAGACCAAGGTAATGATAGGAGATATAGTGTGGAAAAAGAGGAAAGTAATACTTCTAACATGGTGGTATATATTATACAACTTTCAGTCTCTTGAAAACTATGGCAGTATACCTACAATGAAGTCCCTATTTCAGGTCTGTTTTTATGAAAATGTTGTGAATGTACATTTGTGGTATTTTGGAATTCTTGAATATGGTGTGGAAATATTCATGAAGATTATTTGAAGTTTTCTAAATTAACTTGAAAAATAATTACTGAATATACATATGCACAAGATTTAATAGCAATAGTAAAAACAAATATCCAAGTGGCTGTTAACTTAGAGTTAATTTGATTTAATATCCATAAAGTAAGAGGAAATAAGTAATCTTGCCAGTAATAAACTTTGGGTGGCAATAACTTTCAGCACAGAAGAAAAGTATTTTCCATTTCTTCAAAGCTCACTTTAGAGTCCCTTTTTAGATGTTATTTTTCTTTCCTGCATGTCATCCATTAAAGATTAGCTGTGGAAGGTTGGAGCATGGAGAGATTATGAATGACAGAACAACTCCTGCAGAATAATAATCAGTTTTTGGTATTTAATGCTGTTTGACTTTTGCAGACACATTTCTTATTAACCTTTGGTACAAACAGAAATCCAGGTTCCTGATATCTCATGGAGAAGATGAATTCAAGATCCTCTTCCAATTAAACTGAAATAAGGCCAATATTGGGCTTTAGCCAAAAGAACTCAGTAGTTCCCAACTCTCATGTTTATAAACCTAAATATGAGTGATATTTTACAGTTTACGAAGGTAATGCATATACTTACCTAAACCTGTTTTCTGTGCATAATTTGTATATGTATTCTATATAGCTCTTAGGGTGTTTGTCCTATTAAATGCTTCATTATGGAATACTATTTCCTGAATATCTTCTCAAAATATTTCCTGATAAATAACACGATTTTGAAAATAGCTGCAGGATCCTCTGTATGGGAAGGTAGACAATCCATCTAAAGATCAGAAAAAACCCCAAGGTGGGGGCATCGTGACTGAGAAATTCTTGGCTTATTTTTTAACAGCTTAATTTGAAACAATGTGATTTTACTTTCAGATTGTCAGAATTGTTGATTGTCAAAAAGTTGCATACAGCTCTTTGGAGAACAATATACAATGAGATGGCATAGCTTAAAATGTCATTTACTAAGCTATTTATTGGTGGAGCTTGTATATAAAAAGCAAGCCAGTTTCTTCTGCATTTTTTATGACTACTCTGGCCCTACTTTCTTCCACACAACAAGTGCTAGATGAGCATAAAGAATTGGGGTTTATTCAGGAGTAAAAAGGTCTGCAAATGATATACTTCTTGAGGCATTACAAAACTTTCCTTAACCATGACAAATTATAACTTGCAAACATTAATGCAATGTTTATATTTTCCCCCTAAAAGTAAATATTCAGGCATCAGCAATTATTCACTGAAAAAAAAGAAAGTTTAACAGCATTATGGTTTAAATTTTGAAGTCAGCTGTGTTTAGTGTATTGGAGGCAGAGGCTTAAGTATTGTACAGGGATTGGCTTTCACAAGAACTGCCTTGGGGTCTGTGTATAATACTCTCTCCTATTCTTTTCCACTTTATTTTTTTTTTAATTGAATTGCGATCTGAGTACACAAAGAAAACCCTATGCAGAGCTGCCACTAAGCAACTTTAGCCTTTTATTAAGAACACTCTTTTTTATAGCATTGGAAATGTAGGAGCAGATGAATGCTATGCACTAAATACATACAACAAACACAAAGCAATAAAGAAGTCAGTGTGTTCTATCAGTGTTTGTTCAGATTGCTTTATCTATAATGTCACATTTAGGTGTAAATTGCTTTTAGTCTATAACTCCTGGTACAGACTGGTGAAAACTCTTAAGTAGTTTTCTTATGATCTTCTTATCACTATGTTATTTTTCAGTTATGTGTCATAACTGAAAGTAAATGAAAGGTAGCTTTCAAAAAAGAGCTAGGAACTTAAGTTTTCTGTTTCTTAATAGAACATGTCAGCACTATTTTTAAGTTGACAATAAGCCCTGGAGCTCCTCATAGTTTGCCATTTACCTGAATAAGATCTCTGTAAGGGCTTTAGAATTTGAACATTTCTAGGGATTATCTGCATTTTGTAACATGTATAAACATAGACCAATTAATAACACATTTTAAAGGCTTTCATGGAAATGCAGGGGTTTTTTCTTAATTTGGCTGTGATAAGATTGACTTATTTAGGACTTGTGAGGGCAGTCATTAAAATTAATAGAAGGAAATCTCAGAGGATTTTGATTTCTAACTTGAGTGGATGACAAATACATACGTGTTTGTATTTCTGTAAGGAGAATGAGCATATACGCATATGGTTAAATAAAATTTAATGTATCTGTAAAACTGCCTTATATTGAAAACCAGTTATTGTAGTGTGATAGTATTCATTGTATCTTCTGAAATACAGTTTGCAGTGTGAATAATGATCTCATATTTTCTTTATAAGACCTGGCCTGTATTCCAATTTGACTTTTTTAATGAGTAATGTGAAATGATTTCTGCTGCCATAAATGTATTTAGTCCCAACATTTTCCTCTTTTTCCTCTCTTACTCAGTTTATTTACACAGATGACCTCTAGGAAATAAGCAAACATACTTTTATCCTGGGAGTTGTGCTTTCCTTGCTTCCCCCAATGTTCCATGTTTGGAAAATCATGAAATACTGTTTAAACTAGAATGATTTCCAGCACTCCTTTTCAGTACTGCTGTTTTAAAGGTGGTTTAAAAAGTATAGGAGATAAGTTTGCCAAAAGAATCAGGTTCAACTAAGAAAATATGTACACTACTTTGACTCAGTAAACTCATACTTGGTATGGTTCATCTTCTTCATATTTACTTTTGCCCATATTAGAAAACAATTAGCTTACTAAACAAATTTGAGTATTTGGGATAAAAAAATCTTCTTTGAGTCCCTCTCATTTGACTAAGAATTACATGATATTTGATAAGCTTGTTTAAAAATGGACATATCCAAATATTATTGTAAACACCCATTGATTTGTTTTACCTGCAATATAAGTATTTTACTTAGTTGGCTTACATAGTAGCTAATAATATTTGTTAATGTAATTTAACTGCTCTGAACCTTTACTGAACAAATATTGAAATTTATACAAGTCAAAGAAAGAGAATCTCTAATGACTTTTGTAAAAGCTTCCATTTAATAGTTAAGGAGAAAAGTTTATATGACATACCAGATGCAATTAACAGTAGATTTTACATTTAATAAAAAGAAAGAAGCATATGTATTTGCTTTATTCATTCCATCATAATTTGCATTAGAGCTGTGGGTGTTTAATGAGCAAATTCCAGCTAAAATGCTATATTGATTTTCTAAGTGAACTTTGTAATAGCTATCTACCTTACAAAAGCTCTCTGTTTACAATTGTTTTCTTTACTAAAAACTAAAAATGTTTTAGAATTGATGAGTTTAGCATAATGATTCTTTTAAAATAAAGAGCTCTTTTAGAGTATGCAAGGGTTTTAGTTACAAGGGGAAAGATGTTATTAAATTCTTCCAAAACAAGTAAAGTTTATGCAACTAAATAGTAGTGTTGTACTTTTATATACTACAGTATTTGCAAGCATGAGAAAATAATCCTTTTTTCTTAATTCAGTTCTCTAGGATTTAAATATTTTAACTCTTGAATGCCATTTTTTTAATATGAATCAGTAAATGACACAATTCATTTTAGCTTAATACTAGACTACTCATACTTCATTTTTGTGTGTCATTTTCTTACTTGAAATATGAATTTTGTATGAATTTTTGTTTCTTCTTCATCAGGCCCCAGGACAGAAAGGTGGTTGGTATGCCACTAGAAGGTCTCCAAGGAAAACCTTGTAATATCCACCAGAACAGTTGATGAAAAGTAACTGTTTTTTGTGATGAAAAAGTGATCTGTTTTATCTTTGGATCAGGCCCCCATTCAGTGTGGCAGTATTGAGTTAGTATTTTGCTGGGTATGTCATATCTTGAATAGAATTTATAACCATGACTTGGTGTTACTCGCAGTTTTTAAGAAGTGTAGGGATGATAATCTGGATAATTTTTACTCTTTCTAATATGAAGGAATTTCTTGTCACTCTTTCATGGACTCTCACTGGACATCACTCATTTTCCTAGATACGGTGCAAATTTTTTTGCTTTGTTGCTGTTACTTTGAGATGTAGATGTGTATGCATTTCACTTATTTCAAGCATTCTGTGCTCCTTATGGTCCTGAACATTTACCTGTGACTAATCCATAGCTCAGAGTGAATGGGAAATGTTCAGACTACCTGCAATCATGTGACTGTCATTCCCTATAGTAGGAAAAAAGGAATTCATAAAATATTAAATAAGAGTCAGAAATGTATAGCCATTGGGTAACAAAAACATCAAACCTGGATCAGCTTGGGCTGGTGAAGAATCTGAGTAAGTGCCAAATCTTCAGTTATTTTAGATAACTTTCTGTTCCTTGCAGCAGTTGTTTTCAATGTGAAAATTGCATAGTATTACCACTTGCAGCTTTAGAGAAAGGGTTCTCTGTGAAGTGTCTCTGTTATGATGCTAAATAACCTGACATAATTTACTGAAAAAACTATAGCAAACAAATATATTAAGGTACTGATAAGTAATAATTACCATACAGAATCAAACTGCTTGTGTATTCCAGATCCAGTCAGGACATAGCAGTTGCACTGTAGTTTACCCAGGCAGTCATTGCTCTGGCACTGGTTTCCTTGCCATCACATATCTCAACAATTGAAGTGGAAGTCTGGTGAACTGAAATGCACAGCCTAGGTTACCTCATAGGGGTTTTTCTTGTCCTTGCTGATCAACATAACTTTGCAGATATCAGATGCATTCTCTGCAAGTGCTGCAAACTTATTGCTGGATACCAGCCCATGCGAGTGCAGTGTAACAGCTGTCTTGCTCTTGTCTCAGTTTTTTCATTCCACATCAAGCAAAGCCTTCTTGTTGCAAACAGGGGAAATAGATCTTCAAAGAAAAAGGAGAGTATTCTTCTGGATTAAAGAGAATTTAATCAGTATTTGTTAATTTTGCATAAGTTTCAAAATTTGTGCTTCCAATGCTGAATTTCTTTTGGTGGTGTTGTTGGGACACAATTTGTTACATCTCAGACCTGATGGCTAGGCTTGTAGCTCCTCTGCAGACTTTTTCTGAAGGGGGGACTGCACTTTTAGAAGAAACATTTAGCCTTTCCCAATCTGATTTTTTGTAATCTGCTGTTAGCCTGCAACCTTTTGCTAGGCCTGCAAAAAATGCTTCCTTACTCCTCAGTGATAGTCTTCTCCCCAGCTTGAGGACAAGAAGATTCCCTTTTTTTTTTTTTGTACTGATAAAATGCATTTTGTGCCAGCAGTGTAGCTGCTACAAAAATGTACTGCTGTGATTCTGTTGTTTCATTCTGTGAAGAACAATATAATGTTTCATTATATATTCCACTATGAAGTTTTTTGTGCAATAATGTACAGAGGTGAAGTAAGAGCAAAAGAACAAAAGCAAAAAAGTTAATGTCAATTCAGGTAAGAATGGAGGGACAAAAGCTCTTTTAGTAAAAGGGGGAAATAAAGAGGGAGGAAGCCTTTCTTTGATTAATGACTTAAGCAGTGGTTGAGAGAGGAGCAGACAGTTCTGAAGGGAGTAAGGAAGCCCAGCAACAATGGCTTAATAGAGAAAGTTCTTGAGAAATGAATACCAAAATTTGAAAAACACTATAGTGTGATGTTAGGAGACTACAGCTATGCCCCAGTTTGACAGACTAAAAGGCACAATGAGGAAGGAGAATTGAGGAACCTACAGATTTCAGCTGAGTTTTTTAGGTTCCAGTGAGAGAGAATATAGTCCTCTATCTTGGAGTGACAGCAGCTTTACAGCATCCTGAAAGTCCCTAGACATTTTGAATACGTGGTTTTATGATGACTGTGAGGAGAGATTTGCAGTATTGCAGAGGGAAATGATGAAAGTATGAATAAAGATTTTAGTGGAGGCAGGGTCGAGGTAAGGATTCTGGCAGTGTGCCAGAGCTGGTGTTAGACATATTGACAGGGGAGAGGCAGGGAGAAAATGTAAGCTCAGGATGAGGAATGACTTGAAGGTGTTAGTTTGCTCCCAAGGATAGACAGTAAATCTTAGTTTATTGGTACCTAATGCTCCAAGGTCCATGTATGCTGTAACAGATATTATAACAGTATATTACACAATAAAGTAGAGGCTTGGCAGAGAAGGAGAGATGCCAGCTGTGCCACTCTTGTGATACCAGAGACAGACTATAAAAAATATTAGAATTTTTAATATCACTGTGCCACCCTGATAGGAAGCAATCTGATCGTAGTAGTTTTAATGTATGATTACTTTTAACTCTGTGTTCTAGAAGAAACTTGCTAGTGTCTTATATGATTCTGAGCTTTAAGAATTACTTTCCATTAAGCAAGTATTCTGAATGCCCAGCGAATTACTTTCTTTCCCTGTTAGATTTTATAGGGGTAAATTGGAAAACACATAGCTTTTTTTAATACCTTGAAGTATTGACTGTAACAATTAACAGCAATTTAGTGTTGTGTCTAAGAAGTAATATAGACCTTATGCAGAATAATCCAAGGTCATTGGAAGTGTTGATTTTAGGAGGTGGTGGCAAAGGCCAACATAAGTGCATCTAATAGTGCTTTTCCCTGTCAAACGTGTTTGTTCAATACTTTTGCAGCTCTGGTGGAAGAAGTTTATTCTGCTCAACGCGAACGTGATGAGGCTATCATGGCAAGGCTTAGATTAGCCAATGAAGAGAGAGATGAAGCATTTCTACGAGTCCAGCGTTTAGAAAAGTCTCTCAAAGAGTAAGTATACATTTCCTGCACCATGTAAAAAGTCTGTTGTGTCAGTCTGTGACAGTCATAAACTGTTCAACAGGGTTATAGGAAAACTTAGGACATTATTATCTATGCAGTAAAATAGACTAGGGCTGGTTTTATTGAGTTATTGGTTAATTTGTTAGCTGTTGTGTAAAACTATTTATCTCTGGACACTGAGAGAAGGTGAATAATTTTAATCACTAAAATTAAAAATATAATCAAAATTTTTGGTATTGATTTATTGAGGGAGAAATAAGATGAATGTGACATTTTATAGGGATCTTTTGACACAGACTACCAGAATGTCAGTCAAAAGTGACAACATATAGGAAATCAATCAAGCCTTTAATCCCACTAGGCATTTCCTTCAGCAGAATTTCTACTAATTGTATGGGTGACACAGTAAAAATATATGGGTTTTTTTCCTATCTTTAGTGTAGGAGCAGTTTGTAAGGTAATAAGGGTACAATTAAAAGTTCACAGATATTTATGTATGCCGTTTTAACACAACAGAAATAGGAAATCTTATGTTAAACAGAACTAAGGACAAAATTGTCAAGAGTGGGTTCTTTCTCTGTTTGGGATGTAGGCAGCTTTGAAGCTGCAATTTGCTTCTCCATACAATCCTTGTCCATCTGAGTTGTGATGGTCATGGTGATAATCTTTGTTAGTCCCACAAAGACTAGAGTGGCTGAGAAATTCCTCTTACTTTTCTGCCAGGAGAAATACAAACCAAACAAGCTTTTCATGGCAGGAGACTGAATAGGTGCAGTTCTTAGTTAATTAAATGACAGGCAATTACATTTTAAATAATTGATTCTACGAAGAGCACTCCTCTTCAGGGCAGAAAACCAGTCATCTTCTTTTGGGTATTTTTTCTTAGGGCCAGAGAATGTTACCTAAAATAATTTCAATAATCTGCACACAGTTTTTCTACCATTACTCTGTAGCATATACAAGTTTTTAGAGGTTGTCACAGCCTCACTGTTAGTCACAAGTATGACTCAGCAGCATGATTAGGAGATTGCATACCCACAAGAATGGGTATCGTCTATGGTTTGTTAAATATCTTTATGGAGCCCATTTTTTGCACATATACATCTGAAATCTTGCCTTAAACAGCAATTTCTGAGACAATTATAGATGTGCTTTAAATTCCTGTAAAAGGCATCATAACTGTGGGCTTTACTTGACTCTCCAATTCTTTCTGCTTGTCTTGTAATCTTGTATGTTTCAAGAATAAAGTTTTGTATGGCTCCAAATATCACGTGATGCTGTATATAAATACTCAGCATGAACTCAAGGTCTTTGATCTTAAAGCACTGAAGTAATGCATAAAATTAATTATTCTGGTCAACAAACCTGGTCAATGACTTTGGGTTTCTGGCATATTGCTGCTTTTTCTGCAGTGGAATCCATAGACACATGGGTGGCAGTTCTTTACACACATTAATCCCTCAGAACACCTTCACTTTGTTTTCCCTTCAACCCCTTCTGTCTGCTTCACTCATATTCTTGAAAACTGACTTAGTTCTAAGCAAAAGTATGGGAAAAGAGAAGAAACTCCATTTCTCAAAGAACATGGATACCTTCCACAAAAGCATGCCATTGCAGAAGGCACTGGTTACACTGGTAATGCCTAAGTAGTACTTGTTCCCAGGAGAGTCAGTAACTCCCTTGACTGATAGTTTGAAGCCAAGCTATTACATTTTATTGCTATCATTTAGAGAACAGCAATTGTAGCTGTCATCCACTTGGGTGTTCTTTCCGATGCTTTATGCAGAGGTCCGATACCCTGCTGCCATTCACAGTCTCTGAACTGGTATAGGAGAATTCCCTGTGGAGAACACCAACTTTCTTTTCTAACTACCACCCTTGATAGTTTCTTACTTCCTTATGGTGGTTGTTCAAAAGGTCAAGTTCCTTGTCTCAGATGTGGAGCACATAGAGGTTTGGGGTTTTTATAAAGAACATTGGCTACTTGTGCCACACTCATCAAGTTTTAGAGCACAGGTCACTCTTTCCATCTGCTTTGGACTTCTTCCAATCAGAGAACTTTACAAGAGTGCAATATTGAGCAGCGTGCCAACCTTTATCAAATGTTTTAATGCTTTCTTTAAATTAGCAGCTGGAGCAGTTCTATTGTCATTGTTTAACTGTAACAACCAAAATTCTTTCAGCCCTGTTGGCCCTAGGGGTTTTGTTATCAGAATGTGTTTAGAAACGGGGGAGGAGGAAGCCTTTGTTACTGCTGTTTAAAATCATGAGGCTTTCATTCATTGTCTATGCACAGCAGAGGGAGACTTAGCAGGGCAAATACACAGCTCTGGATCCTACTTTTTTTGAAATATTGTCACCCAAGGAGGTGTTTGTATACCTACAGAAAGATCCCTTGTGGCAGTAATGTGCTGAAGGTGTGCTTATGGCAGAAGTTCATGTTCTTTTTCCCACTCCCATGTCTCCCTGAGGTGTCTTGCTAACCCAGCCTGTTGGTTGGCTGGGTGATTTTGTTGACCTGCACTTTTAGCAGTGTAGAAGTCCTCTAGAGAAGTTGAGTCAGTCCTGCCAATTTACTTTGACAAATACCGTTCTTTTCATTGTGAATACAAACTAGCTGGATATCCATTTTTAGGTCCCACATGAAGTGGCACTTAGAACAATTTAGAAACCTAAAGCAGGAACTCTACAAGGATCCAGCTCTGATAATTTATTATGATAATATAATAATTAATATTATTATTTTTTTATTTTTTTTATTTGTGTTGCTTTATGAATACAAGTCAAACCCAGCAAAGGTTAGCTTTTATTTTATTTTGTTTAGTTCTGGTTCTGACTGAATATGTTGGAGTAGTTACTGCTTGTGAATGCCGCATAAATATACCAGCTATTATACATTGATAATATATTCTGAAATTTTACTTTTTCATTTAAAAATTTCTATACTGGTTGATTTACTATGTCTTTATGTACTGTTATCTGCTAAAACTCATGGAAAATGTGGTAGCATGCTGTCGAGTATTCTGTAATGTTTGCTAGCTAAAATCATGGCTTTGGAGCAGTGCCTGTCACAGCACTACTGAAAAAATGTTGCTGTTTAGAAGATGTTTTATGGTACTATATCTGTATTAAAGTATCATAGGCTACTTTTAGTAGGAGTCACCATTAAGTAGCAGTGGAGTGGAGTGGTAAGTTAAATGTGCTCATTTTTTCAGAAGAGAGATCCCTGTCCATTTAACTAACCTTAGGTAAGATAAAATGTGTACTATTCCATTTATTAGACTTTTGTGCTACCACTTGCTACTTTTACCCGGCCAGTGTTCAATGCCGTATGACTAAATTCCTCGTATCATCTTTGTATTTGACAGGTCAATATATGTTCTGTTGAAATAGAAAGGAAGGAAAGTGCAGTCAGCTTTGTTCCGGAATTAAATAAGGGCCTTGCAGAGAACTGGCATAGCTTCCTATTTTATGCAAGATATAAAATCAAAATATTTATAAAGTAACTTCAGCTGGTTTGGGATTTTTCCCTCATTTTGGAAGAAAGAGGTGGAAAAAGAATTACTTAAAAATGAAAAAACCCCTATCAACAAAAGTCATGTTCTGTTTCATTTGGGGTGCAATAAAAACAAAAAAAAATACATCATGTAAAAGTTGTAAGCCAAGAAATAAATAAAATAAAAGCATCAGTCATTTCTATCACTGGGGAACTTTTTTCATCTAAGCACATATGAACAATTGATCCTTGTAGTCATATATAGCAGTAAACATTAATAACTTAACAGTCTGAAGTCAGTGCTGAAGATATGGAGCATTATTGAAAGATGGAGTCGAGCAGGTGGCACTTTAATATGTTCAGTGTCATGGTTGACTCTAAAGACTAGTAGAATGAAATTACTTGAGGTTCTAAAGATTTAAAAAGCGAACTCATTTTGCTGCACTAAGGAAATGCTACTGATCAGGCTTTCTGTGTCCCTTTTTTCTAGGCTAGAAAATATTAACCCTGAAGAAAATGACATGGTAAGCCATTCTCTGAGGAGATTTCTTGATGTCAGTCTTATATCTTAGAGGCTTAAGTTCAATTGAGTGGGTTTCAAGAACTAAGATGTGGGAAAAAGAAGAATTGACACACTAATAATGTACATCTTTGCTGCAATATGAAAATTCAATAACTTCACTCAGTCAATTTACAATTCACATGTGCCTATTAATTAAAACCCTATATTAAATAAAATATATTAAAACTTCATGTCTGACTAACATATAATGCTGTTGGTAGACATTACAGGAATTACTGAACAGAATAAACAATGCAGACACAGGGATAGATATACTGAAGAATGGAGCTATAATTCTGAACCGAATACACAGGACCAAAGAACGTAAAAAGAAAATAATAGCTGAGGAAATGAATGCAGTAATAGAACAACGGGATGCTGCTTTATCTCAAGTAAGTCTCTACAAGTATATAATCACTCAGTGGCAAATTTCTTTTCTTCATTTTTTTTTTTTTTTTTTTTTTTTTTTTTTTTTTTTTTTTTTTTTTTTTTTTTTTTTTTTTTTTGGAGGGGCGGGGATTGGTTTCCTTTGGGGAAGAAAATTATTTTGTTTACTTTTCTCTCTTGAAAATCTCGAAGTAGTAAATGTCTGATTACTGATCAACTTTTTCTTCATGGGAGTAGTGCCCATTAAAATGGCATCACTGTGTTTCATGAGAAAAGTTATGTTTGTGTTTTTTACGCTTCATTGCTATCTGTCTTCTTTCTAAACAAAATAGTTTTCAGTGAGTTGACCAATCTAGAAAGCTATTAAGGGCTTAGTTTTGCAGTATGCTGTATTGGTGAAATGCATTGGATGACAGTTAACTGGGACAGAAGGATTTATAAAGGGTTATAAGTAGCAAAAATATACATTAAAGGAAGGTAACAGTACTATATGCAACAATGTAAGGAATTCATCCCTTTGTTGCTTTACATTCAGGAGATAAAAGTCAGCATGTGGTCCTTGACTCTCAAAGTCTTACCCATCTACTACGTGACTTGAAAGAATCTAGGTTCTTTTTTCTGCTCAGATCACTCATTGCCTGCAATTTCCTATTTTGACAGAACAGTAATTGTCTTTATTCTCTTCACCATAGAGTTGCTTGCTTTCCTCATCTCATGGAAGAGTTTTTTCTGTCATATTTTTGGTTTGAGTTTAGATTTTTTACCCACCTTTTTTTAAATGGAATTTTAACTCAATAGGAATAAGTTGTAGGGAGGAACAGTCCAAGTAGGGAATGTATCTCCTGAGAAAAGATCTTTGACTGGATGAAGCTCCTTATGTATTTATGCCAGGGAAGAAATTTCATCTGACTCCTCCAATATTGACTATTTTGATTTTTGATCTAAGTAACTGAAGTTGGCCCACATGTAACTAATTTCTACTAGATTTAAAGTCAAGTTTGTGATTTTTAATTATATCAATAATGTTAATTGAATTTATGTTCTATTGAGAAGTCCTCTAATAAGAGTTCCGCCTCTACAAACTGTAATTTCCATGCTTTTTTCAGTCATTGTTTTTACATTTTCTCCTGCTTTAACCTTGAAAGTCCCATCTGCCTGGAGCTTAAAATATTTTGTGTGTCTGTCACGTATTACAAAATTCTTAATGTATTATTTGTGGTATTTTAATTTCTCAGTCTCTTTTTTACTTTTCTACTAATATTGCTGTGATTTTTCCCATCACAGCTACTGGGAAGCATCCAACAGGCTTTCCAAAAGTTTATGTTCTTTCTTCTTTGCACAGGGTATTTGAAAAGTGAGCAGCTTGTAACAGGAAAGCTTTCAGCAAAAGAGAAGGGTCTCTTGATATTTTTATTTTCTTTTTTCAGGTTTTGATTCTTTGTTGAAGTGAACTTTCAGGCATACTTGGACCATAAAACTTCTGTAAATGTCAGAAGAATATAATTGTCAGACATTTTAATACACATTTTAATTTAATTGATTTTAAGCTGCTTGTTTAAGGAGCAATATTTTCCAAGTAATCAGCTTGGATTATAAAAATTAATAAATATAATTATTTTAGATAGTAATGGCTCAAGTGTCACCACTAGCAAAGCCATCTTTAGTCATATCAGGAAAAAGCACAGATAATGTTAAGTAGATACTGCAGATGAAAAAATAAATTAATAGAATAATAAATCCTCATGAAATGAAGATGTAAATATTTGGTATTAAGCTGTAGTACTATGATACTGCCAGCCATTTATACCACCATTGTTCTAAATTAATTGTTATTAATAAAACTATTCATCATGTGTTTTCAAATATGTGATGCTTTTACAGCTGTTACTATTGAATCTAGAAAATAGGTCCTTGGAATTGAAGCTACCTTTTCAACCTGTGTTTCTCTCTTGATGATTCCTTGGGAATTTGTACCATACTTGAATTATTAGTAGTCTTTTGTTAACATTGCAATAGCAGTAGTTATTACAGTGCTAACAGCAAGAACAATAGGAGAGGGATTCTACATTAGACCACAAAGGGACTAGATATAATTCAGGGGATGTATATGCTTAGCATAACAAATGCAAATTATTGGAAGTTAGATCTGGGGTTGCCTCAGGCATTCATAACATCTGCAAGCTAAAATCTTTTTCTTTTTGTGGAAGTGACATCAAATACGAAGGGGAGAATTGCAAGCAGGTTGAGAAAAGCAGAAATAGAGTAAGCAATTAGCATGCTGTGGCTGTCCTCTGGAAAACGCATTTGTAAAGTTCAGAGGTCACTGGGCAATGGAGGTGGAATGTTTCATGACTCATGGTGTTGCTTTGTTCCTGGTTGCTGTTGTGTGGTGCTGGAGACAGCAATATTCATGGAGTGGACATAGTTGGTTCTGTATGATAGAGAACTACCTACACGATAACAAGTGTTTGGACTGTGTTTACTGAAGTTGCATCTATTACTTTTCATTGTGATTTTCTTCACAATAGCCTGGCATTTGGCAATTGAGCACACTGAATGTAAGTAGTGTCTAGCTTTTTGGGGTTAACTCACAAGATTTCTCATTTTTCTGAGTAAGAAACAATAATGTGAAAGCCTTCACAGCTCAAACACATTGCTTTAATTTCAAGTGAGGAATAAAGTACATTTCTAGAGAATGGACATTCTACTAACTATGCATTTCCTATGACCAGGTATATACAGATTGCTTCCAACTTGTCTTTTAAATTCAGTTTTATAGTGCTTTTTTCTGGTAGCTATACTACTGAGCTGCATTTAACTGGACTGCAGTTGCAGCATATTCAATGATTAGCTAGTTGTGATTCTTCCCTTTTATATTTTACTTGAATAATTTTTTTATACTTCAGAAAATGAACAGCACTGCCCATGTTTTGGAAAGGCCATGAAAATGTTTTTTCCAGCTGTAACATCCAAGAACCTCTGCATATTTTTTGAGATTTCCAGGGTGAGCATTGCTTCTTACTAGGAAGCAGATTGAGGCACTTCTATCACTGTATTGAGCTGTGCAAGTGTATGTAATCTCAGATCTTTCACTAGATTGCTGAGCAAATATGCAAACTACTTTTTGTATGTGTGAAAACAAATGAAATGGTATAAACTCAAATATTTGATACTACTTTTAGTATGTATTTTCAAGTGAATAATAAACAAACAACTAAAGCATGGCTAAACATTGACATCCATCTTCTCCTGTATCAACCCCCTTAAAAAAACAAACTCAACAGTTTGGTTGTATTTGCTAAGATATGTTTGTTAGTGAACAGATATTGTGTGATACTGAGGATCTTCAGTGTGTTTTATGACTGATCCTCTGAAAGAAATAAAGCATTGTTTTCTTATCTGTAACATTCAGTTTTTTCTTAACCCGTTCAAGGGAAAAACTTATTTGTCCAGTTGATCATAATACAGTTTTACCTTTCTTGAAAAATCTTTCTTGCTCAAGTAATCCAGTTAGTGACAGACATTTACTAGAGTTTCCATATGGCATAGTCACATTGTGTGATCCTCATAAAATACTCCAAAGAAATGGTTTCCAGCAGGAGGCAATACAGTACAATGCCTCAGTCATCTATTAGCTGCATCACACCTTATGGACAGGAATGTTAATATCATTACAGGGTTGGCAGCTGAAGACTTGAGTAAGTCATTACAATTACTTTTCTTCTGGTTTAGACAAGAAAGGGGACCTTTGAATTGGTACAGCTTGAAGGAAGTGATTTTTTAAAGCTCATTAAGAGATTAGGAGATTGTGTGTTTGATATGTTTCCAGTCCTAATTCTGTAAATATGGGAGTTTTTTCACTGGTAACAATCAGTTCTATACAGAGTTTTAAATATTAAAGATAGATATATATATATTGCTGTTAAGGAATAGCAGTGGTTTCATGGCTGGCAAAGTATTGTCTCTAGTACACTGATCTTGAAGCAATAACATAACTGGCAAGCAAACCTGGTTTTACAGCTTTGAATAGTTTGACCACATCCTGCTGTGCAGGAACATGCTTATGACTGTTCATGTAAAAATTGGCAGGCACCCAGTTGCTCATCTGAAGCAAGTTAAAGAATCCTTCTCCATTTTGAGGCGCTGTTTGGCAGCAGGCGGCACTTCATCGTCATTGAAAACAATGACGAGGTGCACTGTGCATGACTTCCCATCATTATCAGTTTCGACTAATGACTAATAACTGATAAATGTCTGTATTTACAACTAGTCAGCTTCTTGCTAGCTTTTTGTTGTTGTTTTGTTTATTTTTGTTCTGCCTAAGCAATTTTCCTCCTTTTACGCCAAGTAGTGTGTAGAACTGTGTGTTGCCTGTGATTCACAGAGCATTAAAGCATTCTCAGCACAGGGCTGAACAGGTCTTACTGAGGTAGTAAACCCAAGGGCTGTATGAAATGTGAAAACAAGAAATGTAAATGTAAAAAATATTTACAGATCTTGGACCCTTAATTGGGGAATGCTGGTGAAAGGTTACAATGCCTTATGCCTCTTGGGACAGAGGTGATCCGATTGCAAGCCAAACCACACTTTGGGACATCATTTTCTGTACTTTCAATTAGACATTTGGTTTTACAGCTCTGTATTTTGGTACCCTTTGATACCCTTCGTGCCAGTGTTGATTAAGGATGCTAATCAAGTTCCTGGCTGGCAGGAGCATATCTGACAGTATCCTCCTACTGCTGCTCTTAAGGTGCTTACCCTACTTTTCCCTTTGCCTCTGATACTTTAGAACAGGAAAAGAAGAGGTAGGGTCCTGTATTCACAGTTGTTTATGAGCCAGGCAGCTGATGTTGGGTGCTGATGATTTTAGTCCTGAGCTTATTTCAGGAGGAAAGTGAAAGTAATGGAATGCTTATTGTACCTGTGTTCAAGAACCTTGCTTGTTCCCTAATGACTGGTTTCCTTTGGGAAGGCAACAGCAGGTTGCTGTTCTTATTTGCATCGTTTTCTCTGAGAGGGAACTGATGAATGGGCATGGGGAAATTTCTTGCCAGCAAGATGATTAAATAGAGAGAGGACACCTGTCTGCAAAATACCCCTTTTTGCCCTGTGAATTCAGTCCAAGTTCTGAGAGAAAGCGATAGGGATATGGAGTAAGATAGAAAAAAAAAAAAAATAGAGTAGATTGAAAAGGAAAAATAATTTGAGATTTAACATTAACAATTCCAAAGTGACTGCAGGGAGTAAAGAAAGGGGTTGATAAAATAATTGTCAGTTTTATTAGGATTCACATCAGTGGCCTCAGGTAAAGCTCACAGATGTCCCTTCTTTGAAGGTAATGCTGAGTAAAAGGGATCCAAAAGGGAGATCACAAAAAGCCAAGTTATATGAGCAGTGGTTGTGATTTGTGATTAGCGATTTTAGTCTGTTTAATTGCATTGCATTGCAACAGCACTTTAAAATGTCACATTTCACTTCCTCTGTACCTAAATAAAGATAATTCTTTGAAAGTTTGACTAAATTCGTGTTTTAGGAAGTCCATGTTATACTGAACATGGTTAAATCCATGTTTTCTTTGCTCCTTCTCAGAATAAACTAAGTGAATCTCACCAAACACCAAACCGAGCCAGTGACTGCTGTATTTGGGATGCATGGAGTGAAACTATTTTGAATGATGCTGGAGAGCATCAGGAATCTTTTGCTTCTCAGAAAAGGGCAGGTTCTTCACTGCTCGACTACTTAGTTTTTCTAAAAACAAACCTAGTTTGAAAATATATAATATTTCTTTACTTTCCAAGATGATTAGGTGTGCTCTGACTCTCTAGCTTGGGTATATTTGTGCTGGCTTTAGCATGAATATTTTCCAGGAGAAAATTCCATTAAATATTTGGCTACATTTAGGAGATCATGAAGTTTTTTTTGCCTCTGAAGCAGTAACTTTAGTCCACTGGGGAGTTAACTAGAGAGGGAACTGGCCAAACTTGGTTTCTTACGTGGGTTTTTTGTATTTGTGTAGAATGTCTCCCCAAAAAATAACACCTGTTTAATCTTTTGCCATATTGCTCTGTTTAATTTGAACTGGGTATGTATGCAATTCACACTTCTCAAAGCATTAAAAAATCTGAGGACTGACTGGTGAGATGTTCAAACAGGACAGTAGGAGAAGGTTTAGGGACTCTACAAATCCATGTTTGTAGTGTCAGTTTATCTCTCAAACTGACATAGCAGAGGTTGTGATTTCTCTGTAGGCAGGTATCTGTTAATAGAGCATGAAACTCTTTGGTTTCACTGAACTTGGAATTCCATTACTGAAAGCAAGTATTTTGCAATTTATTTCTTAGTTTAGACTTCAGTGAGGCTTTGGTTGTATGAGGTCTCACATTTTTTGAGTTAATACTTCTTGCAGCTTGAAGTGCAGGTTAGAGGGTAGATCATTACTAGAGGGAGAGGAGAATCTGAAGGAAATTACTCTGAGGAGCTGTTATACTGAACTTTTGTATTTAGTCCATGAATGCTAAGTGTGAGTAAATATGTAAATGTTAATGAATTGTTTCCTTGAAGAGAGGGATTATGGTTTTTCTTTTTGAGCTTTAGAAGCAAAATTTTAATTGATACTGCATTTCTTCTTTTTGCTGCCATAAGGTTTTGACTGAATGATGCCTGGAGACACATCATTGTTTGCTTTGTTAAATCACCTGTTGTACCTCTGCAAACAGTGTGTTGTGCAGAATTCGGAAAATACATGTCTGCATAGTATTTGAGGGCATGATCGTGCTTGATATCTTTAATTGTAAACTTTAATGAATTTTCAGTTGAACATTCATCCTCTCTTCAGTACCTAGAAACTCCTCACCCCTTTGAAAATGGCAGTAAATTTGCATGCAAACTTGTTCCATTAATTGCTATTTGACTCATCTATCATGGGCTAAGCTTTATATTCACACAGCTTAGGCTTTCAAGCTAATTTCTGGAATTAATTTAAATATTTAATGTCAAAACCCTAGCATGAAAGAGAGGGAAAATGTTTAGTATGCTTATTGATCACCTGTTTCAGTAGCAGCAACCTGTAGAGGAAACTTCCAATGTAATAAAAGGTTTATAGGTACCAAAACTCTTGTAGAGGTATCTTAAGTAACTTTGCCATGATACATAACACTTTTCACTTTCAGGTAAGGTACTGAGTGTTGAATCAGATTTCACTTTGGTTACTTGATGGATAAAATATTGGATTTTCTTAAAATTGGGAAAGAAACTCTGTGTTTTGAATGAATAGCTGGTCTCCTTAGTCAGATTTCTAAGGAAATTTTATGCAAAATTACTTTGTTATTTTGGATACGCAGTTGAGTCTGCATAAGAATTCTTTTGATAATCAACAAAGAAGATTTTTGTGTTTTATTTTTATCATTAATCTGGAGTCTAAAAAGGCTAATATGCCTGGCCTGCATGTTCACTTGCTTCTCTTACCTTCAATGTTCATGAGTTGCAAATTTATTTTTTTTTTGTGTGCCTGTATTAGCAAGTAGTGTGAACAAATAGTGGTGAATCTGCAGCTCTCAGCATCTAACATCCACATTAACCCCATTCCAGAATGGGAAGGGGGACATTTCTTTGCTTCAGTTTGCTTTGCTTTGGTCTGGGATGTCTTGTTCGGTTGTTTTTTTTTTTGGGGGGGGGGGGTTGTTTTTTTTTTGGGGGGGGGGGAGGATTTTGTTTGGTTTTGGCCTTTTGTTGTTTTGGTTTTTTTGGGGTTTTTTTTTGTCAGATTATCTGTAGTCAAGTCCTATGGACTGAATACTATTTGTGTCAGAATGCATTAGGTGAATTCCTGGAGTGCGTCTTTGAGTTTGCTTAAATCAAAAAAGGAATCCAGTTTGTTTTCTCAGATAGCACTCCATGGTGCAGAACAAAGCATAATAAGTAGAGAAAGTGCTAAGCAGCATGCAAATTGTGTATTACATGAAATTAAGGATAAAAATGAGATTATTTTAAGAAAGAGAAGGAGATTTATTAAAATAAATAGGGAAGTAAAAGCTATCAATGTTCATGGAGAAAGTATTCTAGTGTGTTTGTATTCAGACTTTTTCCTTTGAAAATTATTAGACTACTTTATGTGCAGACTTTTCTGGTGCTGATTTTTGTCCTGTCATCAAGATATAAATGAACTTGGTTCCTTCAAGGAGAAATAGGTTTCAAACTAGTAGCATAAATTGCAAATAAAGTGATATACACAGTGGAAAGTTTGAATTTAATTGTGCAGTGGAGATACCTTCAAAGAATAGCAGGCAAACTATATTGTTGATCGTGCCACTTCTACAACATCAGTAATTGACTAAGAGTGTTGTGGGACGTGGAGCTAAGAAGAATGAATAGAGCTAGTTTTTATTGACTTAATTTATTTTTATTTCCAGAGTCCCTGAAGTGAAATATTGACCTCTCTTTCAGCATTGCAGTACCTTCCACAGTGATCCTTATGATTCAGCGTGAGTGCTGAGCTGTAAAGAGAGGAGATGAGTAAGGCAGCTAAGGTCTAACAGTAACAGAAGATGTAAGAAAAAACTACTGTAATGATGATAAGCTGATTATTCATTTTCAACAGAATTTTAGATGACTGTGACTGAAATTTGGGACTTAAAATGTTTTTGTTAGTTCCATTTCTTTCTAGATTTTTAACTGTTTTTAAATGTTCAGGTAGCAATTACCAAAATAAGAGTTTTCTCTCTTGGTTTGGTCTGAATATCATGACTTTTTTTTTTTTTTTTTTTTTTTTTTTTTTTTTTTTTTTTTTTTTTTTTTGGCTGTGGAGCTGTGAATCAAATTTTCCAAGTTTTTAGGACTGATGAAATTATTTTACATATTCTGGTTTAAAATGTGTAGTGCTCCTGGAAAAAAAAAAAGAACACAAAAATCTATCAATATTCTCTTTATGAAAGAGAGATTTCACAGTAGCATTAACTTATCTTTGTCTGGTTCACCAAGTATGCCTACATTTGTTTGTTGTATGGCTTTACTGTTTCGTGCTTCAGATTGTGAGTATCTAGGATTTAGCCTCCTTTCCATGTTCTGTTTATTCACTGTTAATTATTTTTCAAGCTGAGTTGCTTGAGAACAAGAAAAATTTAGCTTCCATTACCCTCTGTTGCAAATGAAGGACAGCTTTCCTATTGCATGTAGTCTGCATGTGATTGTAAGGTGCTGTTGTAAGGGAACTTTTTAATGCTTTCTGATGTTCATGCTTTTTTGTCATTCTTTTCAGTCATGTTTCTGATTTATTGTTGAATATGAAGCACAAAATATCATTTTGGTTTATAGTTGACTTTCATATTGAAAATACTTCTTTAAATTCAATTACGTAGAAAGTCTCATATATAGAAATACTTAAAGGCCCTTAGGAAGCTGTGACTATGTAAAAAGTGTACTTTTAGCTATAACAAAAGAAAAATTACTGCAGATGAAGAACAGTATTAAATCATGCAAGTATGACAATTTTTTTGCAGTTCTGGAGTGGTTATCAGAAATGTAGACTACAGGTGGGTACCTACACAGTATTTAATTGGTGTAAAATACTGATGCAGTAATGCTTATGAATGTACCTGTTTTACTGTTACTAACATAAAATTGATAACTATATTTTGTCAGAGAAAGGAATTTTAACATGACCTATTATTTATTAATTACTATCTATAAATATGTAAATTGAAGTACATATATATAAATAATGTATAACCAGAGTTGTGCAAGTTATTGGTCATCTTTCAGTTAGGCTGTTGCTTATTTCTTAATTAGCTGTAGTATCTTTCTGTGCTATCTGCAGAAGTATTACCAAAGATTAGAGAAACCCCAAAAAACAGAGTAAATCTCTCTATCAAAAGAATGGCTATGAACCTTTGCTCCTAGTTGTCTCTTGAGATGTCTTTTCACCAATAGGTAAGATTTCTTTCAAGTCTTGTTATGATCAGGAATTCTTATTTCAGAGATGGTACTACAGATCCCAGCAATGTTAGGAAAAAATAGTTTTCACTAATTTTTCCTGAAAGTGCTCTGCTGTCTTGTATTCAATATGGGAGTGAACACTAGGCCTCTCTGTGACTTTAATTCCTTCATCTTTAAGGCAAAGTTTTTCTTTCTTAGTCTACAGGCATTTTTTCAGCCTCATTGCTTGGGGTCCTATTCACAATCAGAATATTAGTATTTCAAAGGAGTCTTAATCTGAAAAAAAAAGTCTTGAAAGACTCACTGTGAAAAGGAGAGCATCCAATGACAGCCTTCAAGAAGAAACAGCAAAATTATTGTGAATACCTTATGCTAAGTCCTTCCATCAGATTGCTTTCTACTGTAGGGCCAGCCAGCAGCTGTGTCTCTCCTTACATGTTCTCCTTACATCATTTACGGTGTCTTCTATGGTATCTAGACTCTCCTCAGCCATAGTCATGCATTTTACCCAATTTGTTTTGGCAGGCAGGCCTATCACTTTGCTTTCAGAAGTTCTCATAACATTCTTCTATCTTTGTGTTTTTCTTAATTTTTTTTCCCCTTAGGGTGTCCTGTCCTCCATACATGAAGAATAGGATTTCTGGGATGAGAGCAGTGTTGGTAATTGCACAGGTCAAAGACAGCTGATTTTAGGTTTCAGCATTTCTGCTTTTTAAAAACATCTGAAAGCTTTTAGGTGACTGTTATTCAAAACTGCAGGATCAGCCCACTTGAGAAGGTGCATCTATTTGGGTATCTAGTCACCTCAATCTCTGTAAAACACCTTAATGAAGCTAAAGCTAAAGTTTGTTACAGAGATAGAATCTTCAGATTTAATTGCTATTTAATATTTGCAAAGTCTTCATGTATCAAAATCATACAGGCATTTCTCTGTGTTACCAAAGCTGGGCAGTACATGTTTTCTAAATGTGTGGTTTTGTTTTAGTTTTGCAGGCTTTATTTACTTCCTTGAATCTTTCTTTGTGGGATGCCTTTCTATTCAATCTATGATTTATTTAAAGTTTGTGCAAAGCTGATTAATTTCTTGATTTTTAAAGTTATTTTCATTCCACTTTCCAGTGCATATAAACAAACTGTATAAGCTATCTGGAATACAATTTATACTTTTTCTGTTACCTAGCTATATTTTCTGCTCCTTTCTCTATATTGATGAGACAGAAAGTGTTTTCATAGTAACATTTGAAGCTTTGTAATGAGTTGCTTCATTTTCATCCTTATGCTTAGTTAAAACACTGCCATTAATATTGCTTTCACATAGTTATGTCCTTCAATATTGAAGTTTCCTAAAAATCCATGGGAAAAGAGCAAATATTACACATTGGGATCATTTTTTTTAAAAGTGTCTGTTGTTCCTGACTTACCTGCAGAGGTTTGTGTTTTCACCTACCTAGTTGGTATTTTAGTTTGTAGTAGTCTCAAGTTTAAAGTAGCTTTTATTACATGTTAAGCAAGTTTTGTGTGAACATATTATACACCAGAAAATATTCAAGAACTGCTACTTAAGCAACTGGTAGTTCAGTTGAGAGTACAAAATTTATCAGGACAAACAGACAGTATGTACTACAAGGTACACCTGCAATACCACAGTATCACAATAAAAATATTCTAAAACTCCGCCATCTACACAGTGATCCATGCTACTGTTGTCTTGAAAAATGTGATGATATTTAAAGATGGACCAGAAGTATTCCTGTCCTTTTGTGCAGTAAATGCCAACTTAATGTTTCAGCAATAGCCTTGTTTGCATATGGATTTTACAAAAATCCATTGAAGATTATTTGAAAACCAGCTCATTAGAATGACAGATTGCTTACCAAATTTTGTTTTCTTGTCAATTAATATTGGTTACATTCAATTAAACAAGGTTGTACTTTCTAAAAACATCATCTCAGTCTGCAGCTGAGTACTTTGCTTATATCAGCAAATCAGATGCCTAATTTCTAGATCTAGTTGGAAGATTAGGCTGTGAATGTTTCTAAAATTTCTCATTTTCAAACAGCTTTCACATTTTGACCACCTCTGTTCTAGTATATATATTGTTTGAGTACCAACACTGCAGATTACTAAGTGAGGGTGAGGGAAAGGCATTAAACAAAAGCAATTGTCAGCTTTCTGTCATGGTGTGTTGTCAGATGTTTGACAAGCTGTCTCTTGGCTACAGGCCATCTGGTTGTAATGGAGCTGACTACTCTTCTGAGGAACCAGCAAAACATGTGGCCACACAAAGCAATAGCTCCGTGTCATTTGGTCATGTCAATAAAGCAAAGGTTTGGGGTGTTATAATCCCAGTTCTGACATGATCTTGTTTGTTGATTAAGATTCTTAAACTTTCTGTGCTAATTTATCATCTCACAAAACAAGAAACTACTGTTTACAAACTTGATTTGAGTGTTGGAAAAAGTGATTAGTCAGCGCTTACGAAAAGGTAAAATATAATTATTTATGAGTATAATTTAAGAAAAATCATGTAATAAAGAGAATATGTATGGTAAAAAGGTGAAGTAAAAATGTAGACAAAAAATGAAGTGGTGTAGTGAAGTGAAACTTATTCAGCCACGACAAGAACTGAGAATTAGAGTGTGCATTATGTGTACATTCTGCTACGCAAAAGAAGGGAAGAAAGATGCTGCATTTGAAAGAGGGATAAACTAAAGAACTTGGAGAGGTAAGATTTATGTCTCCTCCTTATTTAAAAATATAGTTTATGGCTTTCTGAAATTTGTGTTCCATCAATATTTGACCAAAGATGCCTTGCAAATGACTATGTGGGAGTAGCATTGATTTGGAAAATGCATGCTAAGACCATAAATAAAATAAGATCAGAATGATTTTTTAATATTCAGATGCTTTGATCTGCTTCTTGTTGACCTTTCTTGCAGTACTACTTAGTACTTAACCATGGTAGAAATTATTTAGGTAGTCAGTAGGGTATTCAGATCCTGGGTTTTGTGTAAGTGGTATATTAATGCATGTTCTGCTTAAATGGTGAATTTATTCCAAAACCTCTTAGGTGTTGTGTAATTTTATTCTTTAAATATTTTTAAAGATGTTGAAGTTAATTACTCAGAATTCTTTTCTATGCAGGAGTTTTTTTCTCTGCTCTGAAATCTTCTCCTGTATCTGTATGCTGAAACTTGCTGATGTCCATTGAAAGTAAAACTGATTCTAGTCTAATTTTTATTGCACTTGCCGACCTTTAGTCAGTGATTTAGAATTTAGCTAATCAAGACTAACTTCTATTTTTTGTCATTACCTTTAAAAAAGAATCTTGGCTCTTGAGTGCTCTTTTGCTCTTATGATGAAATTTTAATTAGTGTTTTCCATTCACTGAATTATTTGGGAGTATTGGTAGTTTCCTTTGCTTTTAAATATCACACTGACATGTGAATTATAGTGTCATTGTACTGTGACAGTGTCTAGTCTTTCTAAAACTCTGCAGTGGGGCGTGAGCAGGCGTACTACTTGTGTACTACTCATCTGCTTACATGCTTAGTTTATACATTATTTATTAGACTTACAGGCATGAAATTAAAAATTTGAATTAATAATGTGACTTTGATGTAAAGCAGAAGTTGCTTATTTATATATGACAGGCAATTAGGAAAAAAAACCACCCTTAGTTTAGTTGAGTGCATTTTTGCATGCTTTCAGACCCGGTACAGCCTCATGAATAAATGTTTGACTCTAAGTTACTAGGTTTGTGTTTTGATTAGAAACAACGTAGAGGTATATTTGTTAACTTATATGCAATGGACACGGGAAAATGTGAAGGTGACCCAATTATGTGGCTTAGCAGCTCCTGCTGTTTTTTCCTCCTGCAGATTAGGAGTCTGTCAGCAGCCCCTGTTAGCACAGGTGTGGTCATCCAGTGCACAGGAACCCTGCTTGAATGACCTGTGAATCACAAACAGCTCAAGAACTTCACCTTTTCTTTTCTTTGTTTCTTGCACATTTTTATAATGAGTTTCATTGATTAGGAAAGTCTATGTGTGCTGAACTCATTGAAAAGTAGAGCAGGTTTGTTTTGATCTTTGAAATACCATCATTGCAAGAAAGTAAGAATATGTAGAGAATGCAGTTGGGTGGGTATCAGTGCTACTCAGTGCTGTGGAATCGCTGCACCTGTAAGGATGGTTAATATGAAGGGTGTAAACAGTTAAACTTTATGATCTAAATTTTCTGCATGTCTTAGTGTATACTTACAGTTCCTTTAAGTATTAAAGTGAAAATAACTGAAAACTTGTTTTGCTGCATTTGAAGTGTTCAGAAATAGACAGGGAGAGGAATGGTAGGAGGAAAATTAGTCATGCCTACAGCATATTGTCTGCCTTAATGCTACAGGTTGCAACTGGCTCATAGTGGCGCAGAAAACAAAAATGTTTTATTTATTTTTTGATGCTTTCCTTTTTGTACCTTTTTGAAGCAAGGCACCATTGCACTGCTACAAAAAAAAAGAGAAGTGTTTACATCTAAGTGTTTCTCTTACTAATAGAATATAAATTTTTAAAGATGCGTATGTTTCTGAGGCCTAAACTCTACAAAAACGCTTTTCTTTCTTGAAATTCCAGTATTTCTAAGCTGCTGGGCATTGTATAAATAATCATTCAAACACATTTGTTTGATGATTTGCCAAAACTTTTTTCTCAGAAGTGAGAAAACCTTAATTCAAAATTATAATTTAATGGAAAATTTTTCTAGTGATTATTATGTAGAAACTCTTTTTTTATTATTTCTTTTAAAGTTATTACATTAGAAGAAAAAGGATAAATTCTATTTATATAAGTGCTTCCAAACATCTGCAGTTCAAAGTACATAATTCACAGTGACACCAAAGGTTGGTTTGTGTTTTGACTGGATGACTTTGGTATTATTTTTGTCTGCAAAGGAAAGAGTGTATAGCATCCAAGTGGTGCAAGATGTTTGCCTCTCCAGAAATTGTGATGAATTTGGGACAAGGGGCAGACTGTTAAAAAAAATACATTGAGGGGAGGGAGAAGAAGGGCAGTCAGAGTGAGAACACTTTCATTCCATTTGGCATATTTGAGCTGGGAGCCAGTCTGAGGTAGAGATCATTATAAACAAAGTAAGAAAAGGCGAATGAAATAACCAACTAAGAGAAGAATCAGTTGAATTGTTTTAATTTTCTTCACATGCTTATTTATTCAGGTTTCCACAGGTGAAGACTTAAAAATATAACAAGTGGAAAAGTAGCTTTGTTTCTTCGTCTTTTTCATGTTTGGTGTCTGGAATAGTACTTTGGTTGTTCACTGCAATGAATATGTGTTAACTAATTTCGAAACATAGATGCACTTTTTCACTTCTGGAAGCATTACATCATGTAGTAGTAGGATCTCAGTACCCCATAAACTTATCTTTCAGTGGTATTGATGCATTTTCCATCAATGTACGGTGTGTCATCTACTTTGCTCATGAGCATTTTACTTAAAATGCATAAAGGGAAAAAAAATGCACATAGGAAAATAGTTCTGCCATTCAGATGGACACTGACATTCCCAGAATTTGGAGAATATAAATCATTTTCCCAACTACTGAATAGGTTACTTTTATTTCACACTACTTCAGTAATTGAGAATTCCAGTTCAGCAAGGTCTTTGTGCATAAAAGTCCACAGAATGTGGCAGAGTACTCAGTGTTTGAAGTGAAGGCACTGATGTGCAATCAAGTCATTATGCACTGGCTGACCCAGAGTGAGTGACTTAGCACTCACTTTTGATTTTTGTGTGACTTGAATAAAAATATGTTACCTTAAGTTTAATGACAGAATTAAGCTATTTGTGGGAGACTGTGGTTATCTATTTTTATACTAGGGAGGACTCATAAGACCGACTGGTGTATCAGGTCAGATCAAAGATCCACCTGCCTCCCCAGCCTGACCTCACTCAGGTCAGTACAGGAACAAGCACATTACAAAACCTCCATCTAGGCAGGCTTTTTTCAGAAAGCTCCTCAAGTGTACTCGTGTGTTTATGCCAGTGCTGATTCTTAAGTTTGTAAACACTGCAGATTTTGATAAGGACTTCAGATGAACAAATGTATTATAATGAAATACTATCTTTTGTATGTAATAATTGAATAAGACAATCAAATATTATTCAGAATTCAGGAAAGAACTTTGTGCAGAATATTGCCTCATATTAGTACATTTGTTTCATTAGACTTTGACCCCCATACCTTTAATAACAGAGACAAATCAATTCCTTTCCTTTTTCCCCAGCATATAAATGGCATAATGTGTTGACTTTTTTTTTCCCTAGCATATTGCCATAAGTTCAGGAGAGGTTAGTTTGGATTCCTTTTAATGAAAGGCAATGAAAAATATTATATGCCATATAGTAATATTAAAAGCAAATATAGATGTAACAGGATTAAATAGCCACCAGGACTGCATTTGTAGTAAGGAAGTGTTATGGCTTTCTTTCTGAGCCAGGTAGTGTCACAGTATACTTTCCTGGGTCAATTCTGTGCTGAAATACAAAACGAGAAATTCATCTGACATAACCATCTTAGTTCAATGAGATGAGAGTGAGGGACCCTGGTGTAGCAAAATATTTATGTCTCTATGAAAGCACATGAACAGCCTGATTGACCTAAGAAGTGCAGAGTTAGACAGGCTTCTGTGTGAAACCTCTGGAGATAGGTGTTGTCTTCATACAAACTACGCAGGGACCAAATGGTTGGGGACAGGTGGTCATCTGCTTGATGTTAATGCTTTGCCGTATTCCACCTTTGTCCCTACTAACATTATTTCTCCAATGGCTTGCAGGTTTTTCTTTACTTTTGTGTAATATCTGAACCTTTTACTTTGAGAACATCTCACTGAAGGATCATGTTAAATAACAATCAAAAAATAATTCATCAATCTGTGTAGATGTGGCAGGCACTGTAACACTATGTTAATGTGTTACAGGTGCAAGTTGAAGAAGAAAATGCTGAAAAGCTGACAGCATGTTAAAGATGATTTGTTTATACAAGTGCTAAAGTTATGTTTGATATGTTAATGCAACCTCATTTTCTAGTAAAGGCCAAACACTATTAAGTGGTTATTTGCATTGATTTTTCTATCTTCTGAAATACTTGATTCAAGGTAAACCATCTTTACTCCTTTTGTATAACTGGAACTGGGGCTGTCTTTTAGCAGTCACTTTTTGGGTGAGCCTTGTGGCCTTTATGCAGTGATATTCTCCTGGTCCATTTATTGACCTCTCCATCAGTGTCCCTTTTAGCAGATGCTCCTTTTTCAATTTTTCTGGATTTTCCCTGTGGTGTTCCAATACTCCCACCTGGAGAGTCACTGAAGGGGATCAGCACCCACTGCAGCTTGAACCAGTGCCTCTCTCACAAACATCCTCATTCTGCTGAATCATGCTACCTGATGCTCATTAAAGAAGACTCAACAGTAGCCTAATAGTTTACATTTTAAGATGGGAGGGAAGGATATGTTTACTTGCTGTCTATCTTTGCTTTCCTGGCTGAATCTTTTCTTATCCTTTTGGTATGTTACCTGCTTTGCTTTTCATTTCATGTCTTAGCTGCTTGTGATATATCCTATGCTGGGTACAAAGGTATTTGTTTCAAAAGACTGAGTGTATTTAGTAGAGTTGCATGGTGGAAATACAGTTTAAAGAGAAGATTCAGTCCCTGTTGCTGAGAATGGATGATGTTGTACTGACAACTGTGCAGCTGGGCAGGGATTGTTGCTCAAGACTTGGAGTAGGCTTAATGAGGTTCACTGTCTGTCAAGTACATTATCACCTGAATCAGGCTAGCTAAGGTAGGAGACTTTTGGGGGGAAATCCTTCAGAGAGGAGAACAAATGTGTGTGTTTGAAAGAAGAGAGGAAACCTTTGTCAGGATTGATTTTGGGGGTGCATTTTTTTGTGTCTTCAATTGTCTGTATTGCCTCTCTGTCTACAGAACTGTGAATACACACAGTAGACCACAGAGTAAAGTTAATTCTTAGTAAGTTGTGTGATACCTTTTTAAAATAATGTTACCATTTCTTAGGCTTTAATATCCTTTACTCAGCAAAGTCATCCATGTTCTGATCAAGGCATTTTCTCAGTGATGTGTCTACGCTGCTCTCATAACACCTTGATGTACTCAAATTATCTGAGGTAGAGAAGCAGTTTTCTCAATTAACAGCCTGTGTTTCATAATGTGTTGAAACTCATGGGAATTTGCATTTAAGGGCACAATTAAACCTCAGATCCAATGTTTATGTAACCTGTGTTGCACAAAATATATTTTGTCTGTTTGAAGTTTTCCCAAGTGTGAATTTTCACAGGTTTGAGATAACAGAATTTAGACATAGTATTTCAAATTAAACACTTCCTTTAGCTTTCAGCTTTCTTAAAAGGTTACATCAAACATTTCCTTTTTGTCAGTACCAAGCTGGATGATGTCTTCTCTTCACTGTGCTCCAAAAAGTATTTTTATATATGTTTTTAGAAGGAAATTCCGTTTCTTACTTGCAGCTGTTGGCATTTTAGAGCCCTGGAGCGAACCAATAAAAACATGTTCTTTTAAAGAACATCTATTTTTACTGGACCTTGCTAAGAACTAATGACACAATTCAAAAAATGTTGGCTCAAATGAATAGAAGGGCTGCATTGTTTTAAATTCTATTTTTTAAAACTTCTCTTTACAGCAAGGTATACTAAAATTTCATATGCTTCTGCTCTTAGGAAAAGGAATGCTTGCCTTTAGAATGCTATTTTAATGCTTTAAAAGTAGCTCAGGTATCAAAGTTGTAGCATATAAAATTTTTTAAAGACATACAGTGTTGCTGTTTAAGACTATTATTATAAAGCTTTCACAAAGAGGGTAATTGAAGATTTTAGTTCCTAGACAGCCAAGAATAAATCAGAATATCTTGTGTTACTACATTGTTTCCCACATAGTAAAACACTTAGGTGCAAAGGTCAAATTAGATCACCATTTCTTTCTATGATGTCCCAAATCAAATTCAAGCAGTATATTAGTTGAAAATACCCTAGTTGGTTTTTTTTTTTCCAGATATCAACACTCTCAGTAGAAAAGAAAGAGAAATTACTAAATGTTCCCAAGTTTGATGTAAATGTAATCATATCAAAGTTGACTTGATAGGGAGGTTTATGCATTTTTAACGTGTGTTGCATCTTTAACTTGTCTGTGCTCTGCAAGATCCTTGAGTCGCACTGCTACTCTTTATTTCTGTGTCCTGTCTTCACAGGAGTGAAGTAGAGAGCAGAATTAAGATTGCACCCATGCTCTCAGTGGTGCAATCTACTCTGTACACTGAGATCTTTTCTCTTGTAGTCCTGTACCTAGGTTTTGCTCTTAGCATATTTTCACGTACCTTTTGGAATCAGAAGAATAGTATGTTTATAAATTCAGGTTTTAATGGTAAATTGAGATTCTAGTCTTTTTAATAATATTTACTCTAGGTAAACTTGTATTGTCAGATTGTGCATTTCAAAACACTGTTTTGAAGAAGAAAGTTGGCAAAGCAGAAAAGTGAGTGTCCTGGTGATGTAATGTATAGTGCCTGCAGTGGTAAATTGATTTTTTTAAAAATTATGTTTAGATCACATAAAATAAGGAAAAAATATTGCTGGAGAAAAAAAGAAGTCATAATCTGTGTTTAGCTCTTCAGTAGTTTTATTAGCACCTTCATGTCTGCAAACACATAGTTTTCATGCTGGACATGGAAAAAGAGTTACATCTTCAATTCTGTGATTTGTGTGTGTGTGTTGTGTGTGTGTGTGATAAACATAGACGTTATCTCAAATATGTGAAAATACAATCAAATAGATCTTAATTTTTTTTCTGTATCCCTATCTATGGGAAAATTTCTTTTTTCTTGCAATTAAAATGAAACTGTACATTAAGGAAGTTTACAAGACACACTGAGAGAATGTACTGCAAAAATTCACTGCCTTTAAAATAGGTAATCCTATTAGAAATAAGCTCAGATTTCTAACAGAAGTAATGAAATATGACAACAGATAGGTGAATAGAGTTTTTAATAGTACTTCAGGGCTCCTACAAATGTTTAAAATTTATTCAAATAGAGGATTGGATCATTCTGGTTTATATACTATACTGGATACCTGAGGAGCAGTATATTGTTAGACCTTATTTTGTGTTTAAAGTCTGTATGTATTGGCAAGTCCTTAAAATTTCTGTCTAAAGATTCTTTAGCATTCCTTATTTTACTTAGGCCTCATTTATAATTTTCTCAGTTCTGTGTTTTCCACAGTCACTAAGACACCACAAAAGGCTGACATTTCCATGTTTCATTTCAGACAGCAATTACTTACATGGGCATTATCACACTTTTTTGCTAGTGTTTTCAGAAAGTATGTATTAAAATATTTTTTATCATTTAATTGTCTTTTGTTCCTACAGTCTTTTGTTCCTACAGCTTTGGGTTTTCGTGATCATATCCAAACTACTTGCTTGCAATATGTTGTAAAATGCTTCTCCTGGTACTCTGCTTTTCCCTAGTTCTAACAGTTGTTCCCATATGTCCTCTTGGTACTTCAACTTTTTTTTTTCTTCTTCTTTTTTCTTCTTTTTTTTTTTTTTTTTTTTTTTTTTTTTTTTTTTTTTTTTTTTTTTTTTTTTTTTGTGAAACAGGTTTTTTCTGTAAGGCAAAAAAGTGTCTGCAGACAACTAATTGGTCTTTCAAACCAAGGAACTGGGCAAGACATTTTATAGCTAACTAAAAGAGAGCAAAATATAATTTGGTTTGCAACTTGCAGATTTTTAATCATTAAAATAAATGCTCACCAGACAGCAGTAAGTCTACATGTATAGGCACACAGTAGCAAGTTAT
Source organism: Cettia cetti (assembly GCA_013401135.1). Lineage (NCBI taxonomy): Eukaryota > Metazoa > Chordata > Aves > Passeriformes > Sylviidae > Cettia > Cettia cetti. The sequence continues at coordinate 107,562 of VZUI01044302.1, read as the reverse complement.
AATTTTTTCATTTTTTGTCACTAAGTTAAATATTTAAAGAAAACAATCTTAAAACTTCTTTCACCATGTTGTGTGTGGGAGAATTAGAGTAACCTCTTAGTATGAAAAATACAAGTCTAAAAATTTCATCTATATTTTCTAATAAAGGGCTGGATCCTTGATTTGGGAGAAGGGTCTTTCATTTGCTTGCATTTCAAAAACAGTGCATTCTTTCTTTTATGTCTATTTACTTAATACATAAAAGCCAAAATCTATTGATATATTGGCATAACTAGGAGCAGAAATTCCAGAATTCTAGGAGCAGAAAACCCAACATTCTGATAAATATCTGATTCATAGCTTTTTTGGCATACTGTTGGAGCAGGAAAAAACTAAATAATGATACACATTTTAAAAACTTAGCTTTAGTACTGTCTGGGATTGTAACTTGCTTTTGTCTGATGCTTTCACTACTGCAGAAATGGTGATGGGGTTATTTACGTTAAGTCGTTTGGTTTGTTGAAAAAAAATATGCCCACACTCCTCTACTTAATGGGATTCTTTCCTCGTTGCAGTGCAAACGGCTGGAGCAGGAGCTTCATCATCTGAAAGAGCAGAACCAGACTTCAGCAAACAACACGAGACATATGACTGCTGAAAACAATCAAGAACGTGCTCTGAAGGTAAATCTCCATTTCTTCTTGCAGGCAAATTAAGGTTGTAAGCCCCTGGTGCCAGCTTTCTGGGCTGCATATATCAGTTGTGTACATTTCGGCAGAAGTGAGCTATGGTGTTTGCCAACAACTGCTTCTTTAAACACAGATACAGCACCCTTCTGTTATGGTTTTGTTTTATTTTATTTTGCGTATGAAAGCAACAAGAAAAAATAACATATCTTCCAAATTATTGGGCTGGTAATTAAGACTAAATTCTTTAGATCTCTCCTTGCAATATTACATTGATAAGGTGAAGAAAACTGCAACTATTTGCCTCGTGGTACCTTTGGAAAACTAATATTTTAAAGCATGGCTGTTTGATCTGCTCCCAGCAGTGTGTGCTATATTAATAACATTGTTGACCGATACTACTAGTGACCACATAGTTGATACTACTATTTGCAAAAGGGTAGCTACTTGGAATTGGGAGGAGGAATAATAAGTCTTGTCAATAAGAATAAAAATGAGCAGAGAGGCGGAGAGGGTCAGAGAAAGGACAGTGTAAAGTGACAGGTTATTGCTGCTTTGAGAAAGGGAAATTGTAATGTCAGTGGAATTGATAGCTACATACCCTGCAAATCTCACCGCTAGCCAGGATAAGAGACTATGCCAGGTAAGATGTGCAAGCATTGTGCACACCTCTTCAGCCACTTTATTCTTAAAAATCTCTTTTATCGGTAGTGGAGATACAATACAAATACAGAAGCTACTCTGTTTATAGTGTGTTGTCATTTTAAAACTGTTTGATTTATAAATAAAGGTCCAAAGATATCTCATTTATAGAGATTTTGCTCTGTCTCCTATTTCTTTCTCTTTTTCTTTTTTTTTTTTTTAATTTGGGAAAAATCATTATACATACAACAACTTGACCCAAAGCAAAGTATAAGAATAAAAGTAAATCCTTGTGTAGTTTGACATTTCTCAGTAAGAAAAACAATAAATGTAATAATAAATGGAGAGAGGCTGTGTGCCACACAAATGCTGTATATTCCCTGGGATTATAATTGCCATCAAAATCTGCGGTGAATATTACAAAATCAGGTGTGCAATACTGAAAACAGATGACTAGAAATGGAGATCATAAACATTCAGGGCTGTTTCTGACTGCAGTAACAACATTGTTTTAAATCTGGTGTCACTAAAAGTTAGTGCTTGCCAGGCATGCTACTTATTTAACATAGAATTGTTTTTCATTAATTGCATGCTGTCCTGTTTTTCCTGTGTCATTGTGCAGAGACCCTTTCTGCTAGAAAGAAGTTTTATTTAAGCTACACTTTTTGCATTTAATATTGTCTGACATAACGCTTAGAGAATAATTATATTTTCAGAGCAAGAAGTGATTTGATAGTTCAGAGCGTTACTAGGATTTCATTCTAAGCCTGATATTGCTCTCCCAGCACCTAATCTTTAAAGAATTTCATTTCTGACTGTCACAGGAATTTTTTTTATTTTTCAAAGTTAAAGGTTAATTGATCATAGTCTCTTAGAGATGAGAGTCTGGGGAGGAAAAAAAGACCACTTTTCAATTTTTTTAAAGTTGAACTTTTTTAATATTGTAGCTCTGTAGACTTTGTCTCATTTCATATTACTGTTGCCTACAGTGAGGACAGGTCCTTTGGAGTATTTTTTAAAGGGCCAAGTTGTATTCTTGACCTTGAAAACTTTGAAATGCCTCAATGAAATATTGCTAATAGTAGTTAGCTTTAATATACAGCACATGAGCATGCATCCTGAGCTCATGTAAATGAAAAGCTTATTAGCCACTTTTAGTGTAACCACAGCCTGTAAAACTGATGTCTGGTAAGGATGAAAGTCATGTCCGTGACTTGCTTAGGAGTGCCTTTGGTTTGGTTGAAGCTCTGGGGCTGGCTGCAGATGGCTGGTGCGCACCTGCTGCTGTCAGCGGCGCAGCTCCCAGAGAAAGAGCCAGCCTGGCTGTGTGTGACCCTGTGATGGGTTTCACACCTCCCCTGTGAAACCCCGGTGTTCTTGGCTCTCACCTCCTGCCTCCTGTATGCACTCAGTAGCTCTTGCCAGGCTGCATGCAGAGTGCATGTACAGACCCAAGCATCCCATCCTGTCCGCTCTCCACTGCAGAGCACCCTCTGTACATTTGACTGTTTTCAGGGAAATAGGACACGTCTCTGTGGTACAGGGTAAATATCAACTCAGTTTTTATTGTCACCATAATCCAAGGAATTACATTTATTTTAACCACCTCCACGTGCAACGTGGGAAACTGTGCTATGTGTTATTAACCTGTCCAGCAGAAGAAATCCAGGTATTTCTTCTGAGTCTGTCCAGGACTGTTTGTATCAAGGAAGTTTTTTTTTTAAAAAAAAACCTGTAATTTTCCCTATTCTCTTACACTTAATTGAGGCAACCGGTTGATTCAATTTGGCAAAAGATGTATCCTGAGGGTGAAGAATTTGATCTGCTTTAGATTTTCTTAAGGGACTAACAGAAGTGTAAACATCAGTTGTGGTGCAGGGATATTTGCAGTCTTAACCAGATGAAAATAAGGTTATCAGGATCAGCTAGATTAAGGATGGCGTGAAAGTCTGTGGTAAAAGATGAGATCATTACCTCTATGGGACCCTGAAATACACTTAAGAACAAAACCCAGTGGCTATTGTTTCTTTCTTACTTTTTAAAATCATCTCACATTAGTGAGTTGCTTGGAAGAGAAAAAGTGTAAGACCAATCCACAAGAAATCTATTTCATTCCACTGCAAGCTTTCAGATTTATTTTTTGATATATCAGCTCCCAAGGCCACTGCCACCTTTCTTTGAGGCAGTAGCCATCCGTAGTCAAGAGTGAGGCAAAGAGGCAGGGAGACACATTATAACTGTGGGAGATGTGTGATGAAGTAATTTGGCTAGGTTCAAGATCTGGAAATCATAAGGATGATATAAGCACTCTTTTGCAGATTTTTGTTTTTACACATTTAGATTCCATGTGAGGATAATGTGACAGATAAAACAAATGACACAGAAGGCATGTAGTGCACATTGTAACATGCTCTTTCATCTTACTGTGCCATACAACATCTCCACATCTTGGTAAGATAGTTCTTCTTAACTAATCTCTGTATACATATTAGTAGTATGTGATTTAAAATTTCCATATGTAATGTATTTATTGCATAGAAAATTCCTTATAGTATTGTGGGCCATTCAGCCCCCCAATGCCAAACTGGCACCCCTAATTTTTATAATAATTTTGTTGGTCATAGGGGATTATATTAATTGATTGTAAAGGCCTCCAGGCAATGCCCATAGCTGCTCAGAGGTCATGCAGAGAAACATGTGGTTCCCTATTTCCATAGTTAAAGTAAAATAATCCTCTTCTTTGTGAAACCATTTTTTAAAATCTCTTATTATATTTCACATTGAATTATAGCTAAATCTTGTAGGGATAATTGCTTCCTAAGGGTCTATACGTTTGCACTCTTAGTACATTTTCATAAAATAAGATCTGAGAGTGCTTTGCAGTTCTAATGTGTCAGGGTCTATATGTAAGATTATTCATTTTTGCTTGGACTTCATAATTAACATTTGCTCTCTACTGATTCTGATAAATGTATTCCCATAATACACAGAAACAACTGATTCAATTAAACATAGAAAAGTTGAGAATTGCTACTTTTTCATTATTTTTTAAATATTCATTCATTTTACTGTTGTTAGCTTTGAAGTGTGTAATTTTCGATTTCAGTTTTCACTAATGCATTTTTTCTAAAGAAAAATAAAAATTTTGCCAGTATACATGTCCTCTTTACTGAGTTGAAGGAGAATATGAAATAATTCTTGTGAAACCAATAACTTAGTGTGAAATTTCATGAAAATTGTTTAACTGGATTTGACTGAAATAGAGAGAGGCAACCTTTTTTTTATTCACAGGCCTTCTCTATTTTGTAATTTCTAATTAGGTAGTATATTCTTCTCAAAGCAGCTATTAATCTACTTTAAAGATCAGAAAGACATACTAATTTTATTTTCAAGGCAAACTTTAGAAAAGAAGAGGACTATTTCATGGTGATATACAAATGAGCTGCCCTTTACTGACTACATGAGGTTACTCCATCCAATTATAATGTCATTAGAACTTGCAAAGGTTGTTAATCTTCAGAGCTCTTGAGATGTTATGTCTTTTCTTATGATCGGCTCTTTTTTTGTAATATCTGCCTTTCTTTTTGTTGTGATTTTTTGTAGAATTTATCCTACATGCTTTCATAGTTTTATTAAGGACATAATAAATTTAGAGTTAGAGCCAAGAAAGTGACCTGAAGAAGCCATCAGAAGCCATCTACAGTAGTGCCATCGAGCAGCTGTGCCTGATGTCATTTGCTTTCTGCTGATGTGTAAGAATCATGTCAAGGGCAGGAAATCCACAATGCATAGCAGTTTGGTAGTTATTCCAGTGATGATGCCTGTGAAGAAGCCATTCTAGAATACTTAATATAAGTATTCTTTGAAGCCTTTCATAAATTGAATTAAATTCTTTTTGATTCCCAGAATTTCCCAGATTCTTAGAGTAGAAACCATTTTTCTGTACCTACTTGTTAACATTAACACAGAAACAAGTTCAGCTGACTGGTCAACCTGTCATCCATGAACCACATCATTGCAAAAGATTCTGGTGTTATAAGAGCTTAAAAAAATTTCAAAAGCTTTAACATGAAGTATAAAATGTTTGCTACTATTGAATAGCACATGCTATTGAGGTGTACAATATTAACTATGGAAAAAAAGTCCTTCTTTCAAGTGATGTGGCCTTTATTTCCAAAAACTAAGTAATTCTAAATGGTTTTAGGATTGGTGCTTCAGAACTGAAGTTTCGTAAGTTTAATAAGTTTAGAGTTGGTTTCTGGCTATAAAGCCTCTGATTTCAACAGAGGCACATGCTTTTGAAAGGTAGTCCAGGGAAACTTGTCTGAATCAGCAATGGGAAACTGGAAGATTTCAATCTCTTCTACTCAAATTCCAGTTCGGCATATAATTTTTACATTTTAATGGTTATTAACTTCATCCTTTCATAATAATTTTACATGGGGCAGCAGAGATCACATTAATTCAGCTGTAATGTGAGTTTGGAATGTGTAAAGGCTCAACCACATCCAGAGCACTGCTCTGCCACCTTCAGCTATTGTGACTGTTGCACTGTAGTTACTGCAGTGCTGTATGACTGATGGAAAACAGCTGCTGGTATGCCTGTACGTTGTAGCTAACAGATGAATGGCTGTGTTGTCCACTACTAAGATGGTTGTTACACCTTTCTTCAGCTCCTAGCTAAAAAGTTTAAACTAGACACTGCGAAGTTTAAAACTTGCTATTGATCCAGTTGTCTGTATGGTGTAGTTGTTTGATACAGATCACTTTTTATTTAGAGTAGTTGTTTTTTGGGTTTTTTTTGGGTTTTCTTTTTTTTTTTCAGTGAAGCACCTCAGCAGTATTCTAATGCTGGAAAATCCACCCTTTTCTCTCACATTTTGTTATGAATTCCTCTGGCCAGTGTTCATTGTTCCCTCTGTATCTTACGAAATAGCAACCTGTGCAAGCTCAGCTCAAGAGCTCACTCTGTGGAGTTAACCCAAAAGCAATCATGCCTTTCATCCTGGATGTCATGTACTGCTATCTAGAAAAAATGACTGCTGTCACATTTGCAAATGATTTTAAAGGTGTGTTTGAAGATAGAATGCCAGCTTCATATTGGAAATGGAAGAGGTGATGTAGATCACAAATCTCTCTCTCTGCGAGAAGAGATACACTGTGCGCTTGCATTTACTTGTGGTCTGTATCTGTTTTTATGAAACTAAAGGAATATTTCAGGACCAATGGGAATAGTTAACAGGCTTCTTGGAGGTTATCTCCAGCAAATAATACAATGTTACAGCTAATCCTGAAAGGTTCTTCATGCTATTCTTCCAATAACTCACTGCAGGGGATAAAATATTACAGGATTTGTCAAAGTAAGCAGCAATTTCTAACTTTGAGCTGTTTCAGTAGTTTGGTTTCTTCTCCTAAGAAGGATTCCTCTTACTGAGCTTTCAGAGGAGTGTTCAGGTTGTAGAAAGCTAGTACCTACCCTAACCCCATGATGATGTGCCATCATTTAAATGCTTGCGCAATGTGAGAGAAAAAAATTGCTACCCTGTCAATAAAACTTGTTATAAAGCACATGAGATCACTGTTAATTTTTAGAGTGGAGGTTTGATGAAGTTTTAATGCTTAAATTGCTTTTAATTGCGTAGTGGAGGTGAAAATAAAAGACTAGTAAAATTTGGAGCATGCTGCTGACAACCTGGACATGAATAAAAAGGCACAAACGTTTTTCTTCCATTGCTGCTTCCTAGACACTTTATCAGACAGGGTAGACACAGTTGCAATCTTAATTGCACTGAAGAGAGCCTTTGCTTTTGCTGCACCCAGAAATACTTAATCACAAGGTCTTAAAGTATGTCACTGAGGTTAGACTCAAGTCTGTTCAGCTCTTATCCGTGCTAGAAGAATGATTAGTTGCTTTATGGCTTGGTGTTATTAAATAGCACCATACACCTCAGAGGATATCAGTGTTAGCTGCTGCATTGTGCCATAAATGAACACTAAAGTGAGGCCACAGAAACTCTTGCAGAAGTAATTCTGTCCATGTTCCCCTTCAATAATAATTTTCTACATTCATTTCTCTTTAAGTTACAGTGTCTCCAAAAGCTATTGCTACAGACTCTGACAGAAGCTTGTAGCTGTAGCTTTTGGAGACACTGTAACTTAGCCCACCAAGTTAACTGTATTTCTGGAGAGAGAGAAAATAACTCATATCATCCTACGGTGACCAACCCCTCTCAAGCCCAGTGGAAAAAAATGTGAGCATTTGTTGATTGGTCTTTAAAACAGTCATTTGAAGTTTCCTTGGACCCAATTGTTCTTTTGAGTGAAATTTCATTATTCAGGACTGGAGATCCTCAAGGGATGCCTCAAAGGGTTTCTGCTTCATCTGCTGTCACATATTTAGGAGTGTAACAGTTTGCTTATGTGTTTCCCTTATAGGCAGGAGGTGGCTAATTTACTATTATGTATTTGATCATGATTTCTGATCTACTAGTATCACAATCAGTGACCAGTTTTATTAATTGGGTTTTTTTAGCCATCAGGCCTAGCTGGTAGGCTTTATTTAGTTATGTAGGTTTTGACAGAAAGTTGTTCACAAATGCAGTAACGTTCATAGTCTCCTCCCATGTAGTAGCTAACATTTTAGCACTGAAAGACATTTGTATTCATTGACCAAAAATACCTTGTGTAGGGAGCTGATATTTAGAATAATTGCTTAAATGTGCCATAAGCAAATAATACAATATTTTCCCCAATGGAAAACATGAGAATAGAATTATGAGACATTTGCCCTTCACTGGGAGTGAAGTTGCCCAGAAACACAGACTTCCAGAGTTCAATAAATCTGGTTTATGTGATATGTCTATCTCAGAGTTGAAAAGAAATTATGTTTGGTAACATTAGTACTTGTGTGATTTTCAGTGATTAGCTTCTGATGACATTAAATAGTTGTGTGGATAGATGGCAGGGACACTTGTACACTGTTCGTTCACCAAATCATTGCTGCAGGCCAGAATTTTGAATTCATTCAAACCTTGGGTTGTTTTCAAATAGAGGGAAACAAATAGACATACCCAAGTTCTTGTCTTCTCTTCCTTGGTTGCACTGGCTGTGTACCTTAAAGGCTGTCCTTTCACTGACTGCACCGTCTGGCGTATCAGCCCTGTGTGTACAGTGTTCTCTGCACAGCAGCCACTCAGGATTTCTTGGACTCTGTTCAAATGAAAGAAGACCAAACACTGGTGTTTCTTACCTACTGTGATCTCAAGTTTTTCAGAATCATTTCAAAGCAAAGTTATATATGGATAAGAGTGAACAATATTTGTCCATCCTAAGAAGAGTTGAATCTATGATTAATAATGCTTGTCTAGAGCACTGTATCTCTTTAGCATGCTTCATATTGCTGTAAACAGCTGCCCAGGAATGACATTGAATGTATCTTGGAAGAATGAACAAGCTATGTCTTGGCTCAAAGGGCTTGTTCACCTTGCCCAAGGAGTGTAAGTCTTCCTTCTCTCCTGTTAATAAATGCTGAACATCTCTTAACCAAAGCAGGTATGTTTACTGAACTTTGATTCAGTTCTAAGCATTAAGGAATTCATTACTCATTCACACTTGGGTTTTGATGCTGTCTTTCATCTGTTCCACTAACAATTTCATGCATGTCTGTTGCTTTTTATTTGACAGCCTTCAAATCTCTATTGGTACCAGATTACTCCTGACAATCTCAAACATCAACTGTTTGTATATACCATATCCAGCCCTCTTTCTCATTGGTGATGATGTGGTCATTTAATTCTTTTGGCTGAGTCTTTTATGTTTTGGTTTCCACTTCATCGGTGGAAGTTGTCTTCCTGTAAGGTCAGTCAGTAGTACTGCTTCTGATTACCAGAGGTATTATTTCTAATTAATGCAGAAGGTTCTTGAAATACAGTATTTTGGTTTCAGGTGACTCTAAATCTGGACTATCATTCTCACAGTCATTTAGGCTGCTTTCACTTCATCACTTCTGGTATCTTTCATAGTAGTAGGTTTCTATGACCATGTCAACTAGAACCTCTCGTCCGTGTTTTTTTTTAACCATTCTGTAATTGTGCATATTAACTTAGCGTTTTGGAAATGCTTTGCACTTTCACAAACCTGCTTTTCCTTATAGCAGAACAGATCCCATTTTGTAAGATTGATATGTTTGACTTTCTAGAAGCTTTTTTCCTTACTGAGTTACACTGCCACTTGGTCTTACAGTTTGAAGGGTTCTACATTTCAGTGTTCTGCAGCATTTTTAGCATTTAAACTCTGTTAAAGGACTTTAAAGCTGGAACAGTTTATGGACCTAGGTCAGATCCCAGATATATGTATTCTAAAAATTTGTATTCTGAAATAAAGAGATGTTCTGATGAAAAGATGAAACAAACCATGCAGGCATTCCATAGCCAATTAGGAAGCTGTCTGCTACCTGCTCTATTACTCATTGTCTCCATAGAGGCATGGCCATACCTTAAACTTGTGATTAAAAAAAATGGTGTGTTCTAAAATGCACTGAAATTCATCAGTATCTTGTGAATTAGAATCACAGAGTCTGATATGTAAGCAAAACAGACTGTAGTAACCACAGTGGTGCTAGAAAAGCTGCTTATATGTGTTCAAATATGTGTAGATGTGGTACTTAGAGTCATGGTTTAGTGGTGGACTCAGCAGTGCTGACTTAATTGTTGCACTTGACCATAGATATCTTTTCCAACCTTTATGATTCTATGATGATTCTCTGGCTGTAGGGAAAGGTGAGTTCTTATAAAATCAGAAACTCTAACTGTAGTTATAATCTTTATCACCATCTCCAATGATATAATTTGTCACCCCAATCCTGGGATCATTTTTCCTTCCTTCTGCCCAATACCATGTCAATAGTAGTACTACTATGAACCTTTGTAAGTTCTGAGGAGGTGTCATATTGCTGCACTTCAAACAGTTATAAAAAAATTTCTTTTACTTTCCTACTAGTATGGACCTTCATTTCAGGATTACATGAGCCATGAATAAAGGCCATATGTTCATCTAATTCTAAAGCAATCATGAAACCTAATGTATCGGACTTACTATAAGAAAACTAGGATTCCTTCCTTCATTTGCCACTTTCAGATACTATAAAACACAGTTCCAAACTAAATTCACAAATTCTGAATCTGAACTTACTTTGTACATAAAAAGTAACTGCTTTCTTCAATGTTTAAAGGTGACTTTACCATCACTTTCTATTAACATTATGCCTAATCTGCACTGGCACTATTTTCAAAATATCTATCAGCATTGTAGCATAATAAAATAAAAGAGTACCAAAAATATTTTGCCAAGTTAAGTATATTTTTCATTCTTGAGGTATTAAATTAAATGTGTTAAATTATGATGGAGATATCAAATTATATTAATTAAGAGGAGGAGTATCATGGTTATGTATTATATTTTATTTCATAGATATGTTTCTTTCTCCATACGAGTTCTGTTGTCCATGCATGCAGAAAGAAGTGTGGTAGATCTTAATTCTCAATATTTTTTTCAGTGTCATACCATACACTTGTCATTTTTTATGCTGCACAGGAAAATGATCCTCTTTTGTTTGAACAGCAACTGTAAACAAAATCTTGAGCCTGGATGCATGATGACATGTGAGTTATTTGTCCTTCAATAAAACATATAAAAGGTAGTAACCTAAGCTCTTGTGCAAAAGACAAGCTACAGGGTCATTAAATACCAAAGGTCTTGCTCTGACCCATCCATGACCTCCTTATCTAAAACACCTCTCAGAATTGATAGAATCTACTTTAGATCTTGAGTACAGGAAACCAAGGATAGGATGAAGGATCAATATAAACATTTCAGAATTTTAGGTATTTACTAAGAAGGAATATTTGGCCTTTGTATGTTTAAATGTATCCAAATATCTGTTCAGAATTGGAGGAACCCTTTCCTAGCATTTTGTATACAAGAAATCATATGAAGTGTGCTTCAGAGTCAAAGGGAGACAGATGCTGAAGGAAGACACTGAAGCATTAGATCTTGGTATCGTTTTAAAGCTGCAGAATGGCCTTGATTCAGAAACCTCAAGGTCCTACATGTTTGCTGTTATTTATAGTATTACTGTAATCTGGATGTCTCTCCTGTTCCCAGGTGAGCAACTTCAGGTTTTAGAATGAGATGAATTCAAAAGTGTCCATGTCTGAAAAGTGCAGCTCGGTGCTTCACCATCACTTACTCAGAGGAGTCAGGAGTCATTTTGCCTATCCTGTTTAATTCCTGTCTATTTATTTGGTCAGGTGCAAAAGCACATTTTATGATAGTGCACTTGTGCTCCTAGATCACTGGAGAGGCTTTTGAAAATCCCTTTTGCCTGTACATAAGAGGAGCTTTCTCATTTGATGTCCAGGCGTGTGGCCACACAGAAGTGTAATGGAAAAGTGAACTTTGCTGTTCACGCATTCGGGTTGCCAGGAGGAAGAGATGTACTCCTCTGGTGCAGTAAGTCTGCAGCTCTACCCAAGCAATATGCAGGTCATCAAGAAAATGCTTGAGGACCAGAAGTAAAGAATGATGAGGATTTCTTTTGAACTTTCTTTTTCCTTCTATGAAGGTGGGCTTAATGAAGTAAAATCATATGTCTTCCAGTAGATCTCCACTCCAGATCAGTAGATCTCCTTTCCTCATGAGATTTTGGAGTGGTATCTCAACTTGGGCTTTTCTCTAGGAGTCAGCTTTAGTGGAGTGAAGTGTATAATTGAGGGTCGAGTAGTAAATCTGATAATTTGCTAATTCTGAGTTTCCAGACCTTAACCTGTGCAGACACCCTGGTGTACTACTTATTCAGGGTTAACACAAACATGGATAGAACTGGGCATATGATTTGACATTTTTTTTATTATTTGAAATCTTGCAATGTGTAAAGTAAGGTTCATATCAGCAGAAGTATATCAGTGTATTAGGATTTCAACTCAGCATATATTAGGTTTATCTTAATATTTGGAAACATTGCATGACTAGTTCTGTCATGTAGCTGAATCAAAATTGTTCATTACTGTTGCAGAAAAAAGGAATTGTTCACTGAAAAAGCTCAAGGTCTGAATTCTTCTTCAGAATTTGTTTTCATTTAAAACTTTAATTTTTTGTGCCTCCAAAATGTAGTCATCTGTGTTGTTACTTCCAAAATTCAACCTCTTCTAATGGTACAGTAAATATATCTTACAAATTAAAAGGAATGGAAAGGTAAAATGAGAAAAAATCCGTCTTTAAACTTGGGGTAGGAAGCTGAAGTAACCAATGCAATTGTGTAATAGTAAGTGTACATCACATTGCTTGAACATGGTATTTATGTGTACTGGTGGTTGTATTAAGCTGCTAAGTAGCCAAATTTGCTATTTAAAATTAAAGACAAAAACCAAAATGTCATTTTTAGTTAGATTCAATATGCAAAGAAATCTTCAGGGGTTTCGTTTTCTGAACTGTGTTGATTGATACTGGATTTTCCATCTCCAGAACTGATTCTCCACTAAAGAACAGATGTCATCTTTCAAGGTTTTACTAGACATATTTAGATTCCATACAGTTTCACAAATTCCCCATTTCCTTGTGGATCTCAGTCAAGATGATTATTCCAATTCTAGTTTGTTTATTGAAGAAATACCTGCTATGCTGGAGGGGTTATTAAGCTGCAGGTCATGGTATGACTAGAACATAGAGTTCATTGTTTACAAATACTTTGACCACACATTTTGAAAATTGGTAGGTTTTGTTTTTAAAATATCAATACCATTTTGGCTATTTTTTACATTGGAAGTAGCATTTGGACCAGGTTTCCAAACACTAAAGCTGATATTGTAGATATCTGTATATAGGCCAGATTCTGTGCACGTGCATATGTCACAGTGACTGCTGGAAGTTCTGCTGACAGGAAAAGTTATTGTTATAGCATCTAAATCTTGAGAAAAAATGAACCCTTTCTTGCTTTGACCTTGAAGCTTGTGAATTCCATGTGTACTTCATGGGATTATGTCCCAAATTTCTGAAGCCTTAGGCTGTTACACACACATATAGACTGGTAAGAAATAGACAGAGATCAGAGGAAATTCTGTTAAAACTTTTGTGAACTAGCTGTCTTACATGATACAACAAGATCTGGTAAGAGTACCTTGATGCTTTGCTAGTTCTTTCACAAGAGCTCAGGCCAGGAGACATTTTAACAGGAAAAAAATCCTTGCTGTAAACATTAAAAGAATATATTATCCTTTCTAAGGATAATAGATAAATGTATCCCTTAAGAACCTTTCCCTGCAAAAACTCAGTCAGATCATCTCTGCCTTAACTGTGTTTCCTAGTAAGTTCTTCGGATATGTAATCCTTCACCCCATCTTATGAAAACATGAAACTATTTACCACAGGTTTCTAGTTTTAAAATGGAACTCTGTTTTCTCCACTTTTCAGTCATGCTTACTCTGAGTAAATTATTTGAATACATTACTTGTTGCCAGTTAGATGCATTTTGAAAACCTGAAGATTTCAAACCTTTCCTTTGCATGTAGTCTGGAGGAGAGACATACTATACCAAGCATCTTTATTTTCTTTTTTTTTTTTTAAGGATTTTAACCATTTAAGAGTATAACATAAATTTGACTTGTTTTAGTCCGTTATCTGTTCTTATTTCTTACAATTGAGCAGCAATTTTTGGAGGACTGAGTGCTGACTGACTGGGAAAAAAGTGACTGAAACCCGGAAAATGTTGTTGATAGCTCCTTCCCTTTGGAATTGCTATGTAACAGTAACAACAAAAACACTCATTTTCCAAACTAGATAAAATAAAATCTGTTTATCTAGCCTGTTAAATCTGGGTGCCAGCTTTCAAGCAGATGATGTTTTAAGCTCTGTAGATGCTAAATCCTGAAACATTTGGTCTATAAACAAAAAGCTGACATCAAATACAGCATTACTGCTAGACATAGTAATGGTGTATGTACACTGCATTCACACAAAATAGGGAGATGATTGCTTTTTTTGTAGGTTGCTTTGGGTTTTTTTCTTATGTTAGAGTATTAAAACAGATATTAAATTTTATCATTAATGCAGTGCGTGGTCTCTCTTCAAATCCCCTTAATTACAGATTGACTCCAAGGATTACACAGCATGGATTTTAATTTTAACTGAAACAAAAAGAAAAGCTGCTTAAAAATTATTCTTGCTGAGTGACTTGTTGGACCACAAAACAATTTTAGCATCTTTTGACAAGTGTTGTCAAATTTAAAATATTAGAGCTGAGTTCACCTTCAGACTCCAGTTGTATCATGTCTACTTCCCAAATAAAATGTTTTATTAACTTTGTCCTCACAAAGGAATGTCTGCTTCTCACATTTTTGTTTTTTCAGTTATTTTTTAGAAGATATAGACTCAGAGTCTTGCTGAGATGTGTTTGTGTTTGAAGAAAGTGACATCAGACATAATATTTCTTTTCTTCAGTAATTAGGGAAACATTACTAGGCAGAGTTGATGTAGCAGCAACAAACGTATTTCACACTCTTACATTGTTTCCTTTCTGACCCGTATCTTTAGAACTTAAAACTCTGAAATCTTCATTCTGTCCTAAAACATAGAATAGCAGGTCTGAGTCCAGAAACAACATTTTCATAAATTGGGGCTTCATCCAGTAAGCCTCACACAGGAAGGTACTTTGGTAAGTATGTATTATTCTTTTGAGTAAAATCAGATGATCAGCAATCAGTTTTTAATCAGTTTCTTGTGGGGTTTCTTTCTCTCATTTCTTAAAGGACAAAACCAGGTTCCCAGTTTGTTTCATTAGGTAAAACTCACAGTTACAGCTTATTAGTATTTTTTGTAGTTTTGCAGTATATCTCCTCCTGGATCTTTAACACACACACACACACACACAAAAAAAAAAAAGCTGCACTCCAGAGCTGCATCAAATAACTGCCCAAAGCTAAGTGTACACAGCTTCTTGTGAAGTAGACATAGATAAAAACACTGTCCTGTCTCAAAATGGGGATACAAGTTTCTTGTTTTAAAAATCAGTTTGTTTTGTGACTGTGTAATAACTTTGAATACAAAAGGCTGGAGGAATGAGAAATTAGCTTTTGGCCAGGAGGTCACCATAGTGCTGAGGGATAAATCTGTCATTGCTGTTTAATAGTAGTTAGTGGTTTGATAAAGTTCCACCAAATCAGTTTGTTAGCTTAAAACATATTTCTGAGACTTCACAGGTCTGCAGGTAAACAACACTATTATTGCTGCATCATTTTATGGGGTGAAATTTTTGCACTTAGAGTTATTTCAACAAGCTTTTTTTTCTCTCTTTTTAGCTGTCCCTGGATTGTTGCTATCAGAATGCTCAATGGTTTTCCCCATTATTATACTAGTGCACTTTTTTTTTAATGGATCAGATTAAACTTAGATTAAACTGTTGCTTTGCCAAGCATAAATCCGTCCTGTTTTAGCAGGAAGGTATTTCTAAAGCAAGCCAATGAACAAGGTAATTTATACACAATGTTGTATGGTATAATTTGTCTATTATGTGTAATAGTCTCAATGCTATGTGATTTTCATGTCATGTGTGCTTAATGCAGAGGTCAGAAATAGCAACAAATGAGGCGAAATAATGTTGTTTAATAAATGTGTTTGTGTGTGTGATTTCTTCTAAGTATTTGTTAGGTAATGCACAGCGCTGTGAGTGATGCTGGCAGAAGTTTGATACTTTGTATTGGCTATGGTTACATTCTCTTGGTCAAGCTTTAAATGTGTTATTGCTTAGATTTCATAAAAAAGTACACAAAGTAGTTCATAATTCTTGTCAAAAATTAGATAAAATAGCTTAAAGGAAATAATGATAACTGCTTTTCAGTACGAAGTTCAATTTTGCAAGTCACCTTTTGAGGCCTGTTTAATAAGATTGTGAACTCCTTTGAATGCCTGGTGAAGTTAACAGGGGATGAGGCGAGCTGTTCAGACAGATCCTTTAATAAATAACACCGTCTCTTTACCACAGTGGACAAAATCTGGAAAAAAGAAAAATCTCACTTGTGTCCTAACATAAATAAATGTATGCGTGAGTGCTGTCTGTCGTATGAAGTCGTTTGTGTTTGTTTAAGTTGGAGCACAGGACACACAGTAAGTCTGGTGTCTGGTTTTTGAAACCAGCATGTGTAAGCATCTACGTCAAAAAGAAAATCATTCTGGAATCTGAAGGCTGAGGCTGGAAAGAAAAATCATCCTTTACAATACGTAAGACCTGGTTTTGGCATATGTTAACTTTTCAGCAATGTTACATGTTTGCAATATGTTTGCTGTTGGTATAGCTCTGAGGGTTGTGCTGCTTTGAGTATAAGATTTCAGGATTTTTGCTGGAGCTAGATTTTGATATTTAGATTATGAACCAGTTCTGCATATTGGGGCAAAGAGTGTTGCTAGGGTTGTTAGTTAGTTTCAGTCCAAGTGTAACCACCTCTGTGTTGTTTAACAGTTTTTCAGATTAAATTTTAACTGTCAGTATCTGCTTCATTTTTGTTAATATATTACTTTTTTCTCCCCACACTCCCCAGCTGCATAAGTGAGCAGGGGCTACATAATTTCTGGGGATTTGTTCTGCTTTTGCTTTCCATACTTTTCCTTTAGCTAGTGAGTACTTCATGGCAGTTAATGGGATGTGCTCTTTTCTGGAACAGCTAATTTACAAACAAGTACTTTTTCAGTTTTGCATATACTGTTGCACAATAATCAAAAAAACCCAAGGTTTCTTCTTTTGGTTTGGGGAATTTATGAAACTCTTTTGTTGTTGTTAAGTTTTTTGTTTATCCTCTTATCCACTGGATTAAATCTCGTTTCGTTATTGCAAAATCCCCTCACTGTCTTTTAAGTTGAACCTCAATCATGAAAACAAGGAACCTGAATTACATTTGAGGAGGGAATTGTTCAGCTTGAAACATAGTGCTTGCAGGTAAATTAGTGGACACTGAAAATGAAATAATTAGAAATAGAATGGCTCTTTAATTTTTGTGACTGATTTGGAGTTGGCTATATCCGAAAAGGAGTGAAAAATTGATCTTTTTGCTTGAGACTTGCCAAACAATGCTGTAAGCTCCAAGTTATTTTGAGGTGGTGAAAGGTGAAACATTTGACATGTTCTTTTTGGGTAATGCTTTAAAAAAGAGAGGGCGGGAAAGAGGCGTTGCCACATCAGAGTTAAGGGTGTTTGTGGTTGTCCGTGACAGCGCTCCAGTTTTAAAACACCTGTGTTTACTTTCCAGCTTTTCTCAATCGGCCTGAAAGTGGCCTAAGAATGGCACAGACAGACCTGCAGTGTGTCTGTGTTGCCTTTGCAACACACACACACACAAAAGAAAAGAAAAAAAGACAGAGATAAATCTCTTGTTATGCAGCTAATCATTAACAGCATTTTTGTGCCTAGCTGAAAACATTTTGAACTTTTCTAGATTTTTATAGTCTGTCAGATAGTGCCTGTATTTTTTCCTAATCTATTAAGCAAATTTTTTTATCTTTGCTTATCTTTTAGCAAAAATAAAATAAGCTTAATGTTAGTTTGGGATAAATAATAATAACAAAAATCAGTATTTTTGTTTCAAAGTGATGTTTCATTCCAAACATTTCATATTTCATTATTTGTAAATAAATGAACCAATATAAAAACAAACAATAAAAAAAGAAAAATGAAACAAAAAAATTGGCACAGCCCTCCCTTTGCCATCCTCCCTGAAAAAACAGTCATCTTACAGTTTTTTCCTGAGTAAAGTTTTACTTCATGAAATCCTAATGTTTGACGTGTATTAACCTTCTGCAATGTTAATTTATGACATAAAGAAAAATTGAGATATCACATTATTTCATTTGTAAATGCTAGCTTAAAAATTTGAAAATCATTTGTGGGTTAGTATTATTCATCTGATGAGAAGCATATTTTATACTACTCCAAATTTATTAATTATTACCTTTAAAATCCATTCATGTTTTACAAACTTCCTTGTTTTTTTAAGAAGCTGTCATTTGCTTTTTCCCAGGGTTTTTTTTCAATTGATGCAATGTTTCTTCTGCCTACTACTTCAGATGATATGTGTTCCATTCGTGTTTATAGAATACATATGCTTCATAATTACATTTGTTTTTCTTTGTGGATCCCTCAGTATAGGTCAGGTTTTGTTTCCTGAAAGTAGAGAAAAAGTCAAAAGAAAATCGAAGAAAATACAGTGCTGATACAGGAGCACAGGAGATTTCTCCCTTAAAATGATTTCTTTTTCAAATTGAGTTAAATAGATTCGAAGTCAATGTATGGGGATCAGCAATATGAAGCCCCTTGTACCAAGATGCGTAGCCTAACTAGAGCACAGTTGATTTAATAGTGGTTGGTCTAACACAGTGACTCGACAAAGCAAACTGGGAATGTGCCAAATACTCTTCAGATCAGGAACCTCTAATAATCTGAGAAATTATGCCAGACTGATCTTTCTTGGCAATACACAGCAGAGCACCCACCTTGCCATGGCTTTACCAAGGGGCAGGAAGGCAGGGACAGCAGTATGGGTGCCTGCTCTGACAAAGTTGGCTCCTGCAAAACACACAGCACACTCTCAACTGATTGCAAGGAATGGTATTCAAAAACTAAGGGCATTAACATTCCCTTTCTTCAGTGATTCTATGAGCAGATCAGGGGGATATTCACCTGAATCTGCTCTGAACACAGAGAAGAGCTTGTGAGGTAAATCCTCACCCGAGTATCTGCACAGTTGTATCACCAAAATCCTCATAGGAGTAGCATTCTTTCATGTCAGCAAAGGACATAAGCCAGTACCTTGGCTAAGAAATAGGGGGCATAGGAGACATAAAGAGTTCACAGAATTTAATCCAGATTGCCCCAAAAGTAATTAAATGATGTTTCTATAAGATAAGGAAGTTGTCACATTTATTAAATTACCAGGTGTTTCTGTGTATATATGTGTTTTAAAATCAAGCTGGATGTCAATATGTGAAAAGGGAAGAAAAAGCTTTCTGCATAAAGCTTTTTCTGAAGGCAATACTGCAATACTAATAAGAAGGGACAAATATGGAGATAGTGTTCAAAATATGTCTAAGTGATTTGAATACCAACCTCTCAAGACTTTCAATGGTTTTTAGGTTCTAACCTACTTATTAAACCTACTTATTAAAAACCTAACCAAGGTTTTTGAAATCCCATTAAGTACCTGTCTTAATCTGCTTCAAGACTTCCATAAATCTAATGGTCTCTTCACTTTGTTACTTGTCTTTAAATTACTCCCTGCTCCTTCTAAAGGCTGATGGTTAAATAAAGGCAAAATTAAAGACAGCAATTTTCTGGCAGTTAAAATTTGAATGTTCTTAAAATTGGAATTGCCCTTATGAAATATATTTATTCAGTATATCCTTGTCACCATCTTAGTATTACAGTACCACTGTATATACCAGAAATACAAATACCACATTCATTACAAATGTAAGACAAAATCAGGTAACTATCTAAGAAAAGTCATAATTATGTTAGCTGTAGACCAATTGTCCTGCAAAGGATTTGTACACAAATGGATACAGTTGTTCATGTGGTTGTTCAGACCAGCCATAGATGGCCTGTCTCTGTTTAGCAGTGTTAGGGTTATCAACAGATGATACCTAGCATTTCACGTGGGAATACTTTCATATAGATGCTTGAAAAGGGCTTGTGTGGCCATTCGTAGAGAGTCTGCAAACAGGGTTTTGGGATCCCTCCTAAATTTGACAGACTTTGTACTTTTTCTATTCCTGTACTGTAATAGCATCAATATTGAGAGAAGTCTAATATCTTAAGACAATACAGCCAAAAAGGGGAAAATTCAGAAGTTACAGTATCTTCAACTTTGAGTTTTTTCATCCTACTTAAGAGTGTATTTGATACTGCAGATCTTGTATATCTGGCTACCACTGAAATATCATTGATCACCCACTTCTGTTTTGCCAAGGCCTGTGTGCTGGCAAGATTGCTTGTACCATCTTGCTTTTAGTCACTTTACACCTTTTTTATCCAGGGATAAGGAAACCTCTTAAAAGTTAGGATGTGTTTTCATCTGCCTCAGCGCCACATCTCACCGTGTTTTCCAGGGATAGATATCACATCTTCAGAGGAAGAATGTCTGTTTCTACATGGACCACGTGGTGTTGTCTCACCTGGTCTTAATCAAGGTGCAGTTGGAGGAAAGCCAGACAGTTTATTTGGCTTGCTTTAAAATATGTCAATATGTGAGATCTGCAACTCAGTTATTTGTAAGCATCATCCAGTGGATTTGGTTTCTGTGTTCAGTATTTGATGTTGGGAAGTTGCCTTTTTAACCACTTGATACATCAGCTGCTGCCTCTGATACTGTCCAGGAAGTTGCGACCTGCAAAGTCTTCACTATGCATTCTTAATTTGTAGAAACTGTGGGTCTTCTACTCACTGTAAAAACTCAGAAATTCATCTGCCTTTTTCACTTTTCAATCAGAGACTCTCAACATTAATGAGAAGAGATGGAGATGTTCATGTATGCTCATTAGACCTGTGTTTGCAGTAATTGTATCTATAATCCATGGGAAACAACTGTTTAAAAATGTCCTGGTTTGTAAATATAAGGCTCATCTTCATCTTCTTGATGACCTTTCACTGTTTTGTTCTTTTTCTGTGTACTAATGTGACTGGAAGCCTGCTGTGGTCTTTAGATCTTAGCCTTCTGGAGAGAAATGATTTCTCAAGAGAACAGTGCATGAGACGTGCTTTAATTTTAATGTAATTTTAATATGGAAAAATAAAAAGGGGTTTTTTTAATATAGAGAAAACGGGGGGTTTAGCCACATTTTCCTAAGAAAATAAGAGATATATCATTATGCAGTCCTTTTTTTTTTTAACCTAGTGATTTTAGCTACTTTAAGCCAAATCTGCCAGAAGAATAGTGACTGGACCCAGAAGGAGATTTCTTTCTTCTAGTCAGTTGCCAGTTTTTGTGGAACTCCTGATGTCCTTCTGAAGGGGAAGTTCAGGCAAACTTTTCCAGTAGGCATTACTGTTTGATAGAAGGCAGCAGTGCAGGGTATCACTACTGTCCAAATAATGGACCAAAAAAGTTACATAGAGTGAGCTGGAGGTATTGCAGTGGAAAGCTGTAAGGTGTATAGGTAGAATCCATTAATTTTATGTGAACATTGGAAGGAATATGAGGTTGGGGGAGAGAGAGAGAGGCTGGTACAGAGTAACTTACTTGATTTTTACACTGTTTTCAGAGAGATCCTTTTGCCCATGGAATTGCAAACATTTTAATGTCATTATAAACTTGTTGGTTGGTTGGTTTTGGTTTTCTTCTCCTACATAGGAAAATACTGCCAGTGCTGCCAGTAGCAGAACTGCAAATTTTAAATCTATCAAGGCTAGTACAGCCATGAAGAGCATCAATCATTTTTTTCCATTACTCTTTTTATGCTACATTTAAAGTGATGACATTAAGCCTTGAAGGAGTTTTAACTTATCAAATAAAGTCTGTACCTTTCATTAGTTTCTAATGACATGAACACTAACTGATCCCTAGCAGTTTTGGGGGGGAGTAGTGAAGATTAAAAGAGGTAGCACTTGAATTAAGTTGATGTTGAAAAGATACTGGCAGCTAAACCATCTTTAAAAGTTTTAAACTCGTTCATTTTTGTGATCAAACATTCATTCAATGGAATTTCTAACTTTGAAAAAACATTTTTAAAACAATTTCAAAAATCTTAACAAAGATTTTCAAATCTTAGAATAATATCACTTATTTGTCTTTAGAAGAATATCCCATTTAATATGGGGATTGTTTAAGATTCACATTGTTGAAATAAGTACTTTTAAACAGAAAGGTTCATAAAAGCAAAATATAAAAAATAAAACACAGAAATTCTGTCACACAAAAGCAAATTGTATATGAATAAATATTTATCTTTATTTTTATTCTTGCTATATGTTCTGTGCTTTCCATCTTTTGACCTACCTCTGAGAAGTACATTGAGCTGCATTCTTCTCTTCCATGTTTCCATACAAATTATTACTTCTGTCTTCTCACATTTTACACCATGCCTTCAACATCACATAGGTTTCTTCTATTCCCTATTCTCAACATTTTTTTCTTTAGTCTTCCTTCATTGTTTTCTTAGCTTATCCTTCCTTTTTTTAGTCTGAGTGTTTGTTTCTTCCTCATCTTTCTCAGCCATTTCACTAAGAAACCAAGAGCCTGACCATCCCCTGACATCCCTTTTTCCCATGCTAAGAACTGTACCTAGATACTGCTGTTTCCTGTGTCGTGGCTTTAGTTGTTCTGTGAAGCTGAAAGATTAATTCAGGTCTCCACTAATCAAATGGAAAATGGATGACATGAACAAAATGTGAAAAGCTCATTGGTAGCCTCTGGAGAAATATTGCATTCAAAGTTGACAAATTGCAGGGGATTTAAGGAGTGCATGATAGGGCAAGCAAAGGGCCTTGCTTTCAGCAAAGTTATTCATCAGAACATTTTCCTTCCTTTCAGGAAGGCAAGTTATTTAGACAGTAGTTATAAGTATTGTGTATTTGCGCAATTGTACCGTGTTATTTGGTGAATGAGCAAAATGCTACACTGAGGTAGCCAGGTAATCAAGAGTTAACCTCAGTTCTGGCATTTCTGAAGCAAGCATCTTCATTTACTCCCCTTTCCCCTGAAACAGTATGTTAACATTTTTCATTACAGGATCATGTGTGCTTTATTTCACAGCATTCCTGCTCCACACAGTATCCAGAGAACAGCCAATCAATATATTTTTTTTATCTTCTTTGTTCATTATGTGTGCCAATCCCTTGTTTACTGGATACTGTTCAAACCTTTCCCTGAAAACAGAATTTTGAGTAACCATCATGGGGATTTTCTCTAGTATTCAATTTTATAGAAACCAAAGGTTTAATAAACAATTATTTAATGTGTTCTTGCAGAAGTGTTTTCTTCATGCTGTGTGAGGAAACCAAGGCATGAAAAATCCAGGGTCAAAAGTACCCACAAATTTTGCATGCCTATTTAAGATGTACAAGAGTTACATTTTAGAATATTTATCATTTGTAAATTCCTAACACTTAAGGCCAAGACTAAAAGATATTTTTATGTCATTTACTTGGCCTTCTGAATATTATAGATCATTGATTTCACCAGTTGTCACTGTATTGAGCCTAGAAATTTATGAGGTTTTAAAACCTGTTTTCCAGAAATATATGGTCTAAGAAATTCAAGTAGAGAGACCACAATTCCCCTTTCATCATTTGGTCCAGTGATTCAAGTTGCCCTTACTCAACCAGATTAAAAATTACTTTAGATACTGTATTTTCTGTTCATTTATCAAGGGGCAATGAGAATTGATAGCAACATAAAACTATTCCATTCCTGATACTTGTTCAAAATTGGCACATGTCCTCAGGGATTTTTATAACTTGAGCAGAGTAAGTTCTTTCACTGGATGCCGTTTTCTCTAGTGCTTGCTTTACTGGTGTGGCTCTTTTCTGCATCTTCTCTGGGTTTTTACCATCCTTTTGTTTTCAAATTTGGACACGCATACAGTTTTATATCTTTCTTTCTCAGTGTCACACATAAAGTCAAGTCACCTTCACTGCTTCATGGTGATGCTATTTTATTGTGTATGCACCAAAAAAAGTTGCTTTTTTCCCAGTTTTTCCACAGCATTATACTGTCGTCTTGTATTGAAGTCTCATATCTTTATCAGGGTCACTGTTTTCAGAATATAGTTGCTCTTACTTTTAAGTGTAACCTGTGTTCACTGTTCTCAGACTGAGAGTTTTGCATTTGGTTTTATTAAAATGCACTTGATTTGAATACCCCACCAAGTGACCCAAAACATGGTGTCATCATCATTATTTACTTTTATTATGTTCATGAACATTTCTAGTGGTGTCTACCTGTTTCCAATTTATTGAAGGATACATTGAATAAGAGAATGCTAGTACTGATACCTCTGCAACCTTGCTAGTATTCCGGTAGTACTCAATGACAGTTGCCTCTTGGAACATGGGGGATTTGTGGGGCTTTTAACTTTCAGTCCATTCAGAACCAACTTAAGAAATTTTTCCTCATGGTGTGTAGTGATTTTTTTATCTATTTATTACATCTGACAAGTGCAAGCCTAAAATATCACTATACAATATCCCCTTCTAATCTTATTCAAGAAGGAAATCAGATTTGTGTGGCAAGACCTATTCTACTACAGCCATGTTGTCTGGGAATAATTACAGTCTTTCATTAAAATCTGTATTAATTGAATCCAGTGTTTTCACTCATATGGCCCTGCTTTAATCCCACTAGTCCCTTTTTTTTTTTTCCCTATTGACACGTTATTAGTGCTCTTCCAATCTGGGAATGTCCTGGTATTTTAACATTGCAACACCTAAAGTGAAAATTGTCTGAATCTGTAAATGTAAAACATATCCATCCTTAATTGAAAGTCCTTCTTCATCCTATGTCAACTGTAACTATACCATCCTGGTCTCTCCAAAGACAGACCACATATATACTGAACACTCCTGATTTTTATTTTTTTTTTAATCATAACTTTGTTTACTTTCTTTTTTACATGAAAAATGAGCTGTACTTTTACTTGGTTTTGAGGTCACTTTTTTATAGCCACCCTTAAAGGACTCCCCAGTTTTCTGTGATATTCTTCCATCCTTTTTTTTCTCAGGTATTTTTTTTCTCAGGTATTTACTTTGAGTATTTAAGTATATTTGTGCATGTAAAGATTCTAGTTGCTTTTTCCCATGTGGAATTCAATCAGTTTATTATCACTTATCTCCAAGTAGATAATCAATATCCATTTCAGTGATGGATATTTCTAGTTTTATAATGAAATTGTTTAGCTCATGCTCATAAATAATATATGGTTTTTGAAGTGTATGGCATTAGTTTATAATTTTCCACTAAGAACTCACAGAATGTGTGTCCTAAACTGGGCCTATAGCATGATTCTTTTTCTTCCCAAAGATTATAAAAATGTGCTGAAGAAAATCTTGTTCTGTGCCCTAGTTAGCTGACCAGCACGTCTTTCGTAAGTTATTTTAGTTAGCATATTGACCTCTACGTGTTCAAGAGCTGTGGTCCTGTGTTACTGGTCATTCTAAAAGGAATAATGGCATGGTGGGGGAGGGCTGTCTTAAGGCATCCTGTTTCCATTCTGCCTCTCTTATTCTTCCTGTTAATCAGGGACTTTAACATGCCAGTTGCCCACCAGATTTTAGTAATATTGGTTATATAAAATTTATTCCCATCAATAAGAGTTTCTTCTTGCTGCTTACCCAGATTCCTGGGATCAAAGCACAAACAATTGAAGAGATTCTTTTCATTATATTCTCTGCCACATTGGTTCAACTTGCTCGTTAGGTGCTGAATTTGAGCATGTACCTCATTTGCCTTCCAAATAATCTCCCCTTGTGTTGCTGATTTAATATCCTGGCTGCTCCAGCTAGTTTCCAACTGAGAAGATTAGCCTCCTACTTGTGTGGTGTAGTCTGTCCTGTTCATACAGTCCCTTCTTTCACTGATGTACTGTTTCATGGATTGAAATCTGCCTGGTTTTTCAGCTATGGATGACAGACAGAAAATGCTGGAAATAAACTTTTTCTACTTGCTATAACTGTGGATAGCCAATTACATTTTCATTTTCCTCTAAATTGTTTTCAGTGCAGTTGAAGCTTTCAGAAATTTCATCTAAGTTCTGCTATGAAGGCCTTATATAGCATTTATGTTCCATCTCCCATTCACTCCAGTTGCAGCTGTGAGTGCAGGGTATTTTGGCAGATTAGACACAAGGGATTTATCTTGCACAGTCAGAAAATGGATAACATACTATCAAACCCTCTGAAAACTTTCAGTAAATTCATGTTAAGGTGCAGTCACCAAAGGACAGATACATTCTGCAACTGCTGAGCAGCATTCAGCTACATTAAATATGAAGCATGTTTGTTCTCTTGCTGCAGTCCCATCCCATTGGCTGCAACAAAAGAAACAGGAATAAATAGGTAACACACTCTTTCACTGGGCATTGATGATTCATGCATGCCAAGGTATAGGTCCACTCCGTGCAACAATTAGACAGATATCTGCAAAAAAATGACCATCTAGTTAAAGTAGCATCATTATGTGTATGTCTTGGTAGCCTTACCTCTGATATTTCCTAATATCTCTGTACTTGACTTCATGAGTCAAGTGTTAATGTTCTGCCAAATAAGCAGTTTGCTCACCCAGCTTTAGCTGCCACTTGTCAGGGATCCATTTGTAGCCAGTATAAAGAGGGGGACATATAACCACAAGGCAGTTTGTCCTTTCTTAAGATAAATGCAGATGATAGGTGAAATGGTCTTTGGAAGTGCCACCTCACTTCAGGTGGCTGAAGGAAGGGGAGATAAACAGCGTAATTTCTATGTGTGTAGTATTTGTGTGTAAATTATATACACATCTCTGTCGAAAGGTACACTCACAGTTGTGTTCAGATGTGTGTGGCTGTATATAGCCCAGTATTAAGATCTAGCTGTACATAATACTTTGTGTCTCTTCTACTTATAATAGTTTTAAATAAATCTTAAATCAGTTAACGTTGCATCTGAATTGAGCTACTGAATTTGAATCATGTCTTAATTTGCTCTGTCACTGAAGAGAGGTTGTATGTTCTAGATACAGCAGTGGTACGAGGTGACTCTGGTGAACAATAGCTCCTTCCATTACAAACAAGCTGAGAACTGCTTAAGGTGCAGGTATTGAATGGGCTTCTGTTAGAAGCTTGGTAAGGCATTGACCTTGGTGAGGCATAAGTGAGAGGTTGCATGGCTTCATTCTTTATTCTTTATAATGAAACAAAATAAAGATGTGTTCCCTGGAAATCGAGGGACGTGTTTCTTCTTGTCCTGTCAGTTGCTAATGAAACCTACTTTTTTAGATTCATGCTTAGAAAATGAGGCTAGCCTTGAGACAGATTCCCTGGTATTGTCCTTCCATTTCTGGTTTGTAAAATCATTAAGCCATTACCTTCTTAACAAAGTGTTCTTCATAAAACTGAATTCCTAAAATGCATGTCAGTATAGGAAACTTTTCTAATCAATATTTTTGATTCAATCTTTGTTCCTTAGAAGTGGTCTAACAACTGCAAAATGAGTATATTACAGTTATGCTGGAGGAAAGATTAAGAATGGCTAGTTTAAATTATTGTATTTTTGACAAACTTTGGGAAAGTTCCATTTTGTAACAATAATGATTTAGTTCAGTGCAGTAATAGTGATATAGCAAGATACTTGTATCATCAAATACACTTGGAATTTGTCAATCAATATTTGTGGACTTTTTATTGAGTTGTGAAGTTTATTGTTGCTACCAGCAGTTAGTTTCAATGTTTGTAGCACAAATATTTCAAACTAAATGCTATAATTACAATAACAATGGTATTTATAGCTACTGGGAAGCAATAATCCTTGATCATAATTCTCCATAATATAATACAAGAAGGGTTACAAAAGATCCTTAAAAATATATCTATAAAATAAAAATTTTCAAAGCGAGTAGGACAAGCAAAGAGTTTAGCTAGTAACACTGTCAGTGGAGTAGTTGCCTAGGGTTGAAAAGCCATTGTTGTTTACAGACTCTGAGCTAGCAGTTTATCTAAGAGAGATACAAATTTTGTTTTATATAAAACAGCTTGTTTCCAGAGAAACAGGCAATTAAACTGCCATTTGGTTGATGTTAAAGTAAAGACTTTTTGTGAAAGGTTATATACCACTTAGATGCTGGGTAAAGTTCTCAGAAATTTTTAGAATACCACAGTGCAGCAAATTAAAAAGAAAGCTAAGTTTTATAATATGTTGTATTTTAAATTTGTGTCACACTGTGAGGCCTCAGCAGAGAGCCCAAGTATTAAATAATGCTTTTTTGACTGTAGAAGTATCATTTTCTTGAAGCCTGAAAAATTAATTAATCTTCATAGGAAAGAAGAAGTTTATTAATTCTTGCCTACAGTAACAACTTATTAGTGACTAGACCAGAAAGAAACCCCTTGCCCCTACTCTGACAACTTGTGTTGACGTCAATGGAATCAGCTTTGGACTCTAAGTAATTAAGGCCAGTGAACTGCAAAGACTCCTGTGGCATAATTTTGACACTTGCAGTTCATCTTTAATTGTTTCCATTTCACAAAGTATCACTAACCCTTTGCTGGAAGATTTTATTTGATTAAAAAAAAAAAAGAAAAAAAGGGAAAAAAGTTATATTGATGTCATCTTCATTGAGCAGCTACTGATGTCAGTATGAGCTGGTATGCATTAGTGCTTTCTTTCCCCTCAAGAGATGAAGCACAGCTGGATTTCCATCTTTGAGTAATGATGGGACTTCAGGGTGTCTTCACAGATCATGAACTGAAACATCACCAACTTCACTGAAAAACAGTAGCTTTTGGGCCTGAACTTGCAAGTTCCTTAATTTTGTCAGGATTCTGGGCCAAAGGGCAAAGTAATATTGGTATAAATGAAACAGTGATAATTTACTGGTTTTAATATAAAAATCAAAATTTGGTCATTAGGGACTTCATTGTGAAATACAGAAAAAAATGTGATTTGAGGAAACAAATCTTGATTTACTATACGTGACTTTAACTTGTAATCTCAGCACTTTTTCTTGCTTCTCTTACCCCTGCCAGTAGTAGTGGTGGATATTAGGATAGGAGTCCATTTCACTCAAGGCTATTGATCATTTAGTCATCAGAAGCAGTTTCTTTTAAACAGTGTTTCTAGGACGTAGTTCCTCCCTCCAAGGGGAGTGGTCTTTTGTTAGATTATGTAAATCAAGAAACTCATTCATTACCACTGTGTTGCTAATTCGTGCCTTAACCTGCAGAACCAGGCATTGCATGACTTTTCCTGCATACAGCAAGCATAAGAAGCCACTGTTCCTGTGTTTGCTTTAGTTTCTGGGGAGAATTGAATGAAAGTAGATTCAAATCAGCAGGGGATTTGTTTGTCAAATTTTGCAAATCAGGCTGCAGAAAATGGAGTTTTACATGCCCCATTCAGCAGTCCAAGATATCAAGCTTGCTTCAGTTTTCAATATAACATTCATACCATTCTTTCAATCTTAATTTTGATTGATTACTTACCAGCAAAAGTTTATACTGAAATCTCTCCTTTGTCCTCTTTATCCCTTGCTCACCTTTTCATTCTTTTGGTGTCAATTATTAACACTGTGACGTTACTTGTTGCTGCAGTAACTTTGTTTCAATGCAGCTGTTGCCAGGTGAATTTTCTTGAGGGCTTGATTGTCACATTTACAAAGATTTTATGAGCTATCAGAAAAGTTTTTATTTGACCAACAGTCTTCAACTTTACATTCTCGGGGAAATGCCTGTGCTGTCTCTAGATATTTTATTTGAAAACAAAATACAAAGGGAAACACATTGTGCATTGGCTCATGGTTATGTATGGTAGGTTTCGTTAGCAAAGCAGATACCAAGAAATGAACTATATTGGATAAAGTTCACTGGAGCAGATTTGCTGTGTGGCCCTGGTGCAGGGGAGGTTCACAACGGCTCAGCAGAGAGAATGTGTTTGATTCATGTGTTAATTCAGATCTTCTTAGGGTCTGTTTTTCAGCTGGGAAGTGTTGCTGTAGTTAGGTGGTGAGTCAAAACTTCGTGTTACCAGGCTGTGACTGTTGCAAGACACGGGACCAAAGTCCAGGTGCTTTCAGCTCCCTGTCAGCATGCCAGTGGCCACAGTGTACACGCCCTCAGGTGCTTTTCTGCTCTCAGAGTAGGGGCTGGTGGTTAATCCTGCAGAGGTATACTTCCAACTGTGACCAGTTCAGAGGCCTGGAGGCCTCAGCTGGAGGATTTAGGCAGGACAGGCCCTTGCTGAGTACATGCAGTTTGAAAATTTCCTGCAGTATGTCTTGGCTGAAGTGAATGAAACAGTGTTCACCACCATTTTCATCTATAAGGCTTCAACTTCCTGCTTGCTTTGTGGTAGTTTCTGCCATGGAAATCCATGCAGAGCTGCAGCTCTGCAGAATTTCCCAATTCTGTCCTGAATTATCTCTCCACATTGGATAGAAATCTTTCTTCCCTTCTTCTTTTTGCTCTCCCTAAGGCAGAGGAGCTCTGTCATTGCTCAAATTATCCTCGTTGGCACAGTCTGAAACTGCATTGGTAGACCAATGCAGAGTGAGACCAAAACTTTCCTCTGTCCCCAGTCCCCCCACCAACATATTCATGGATGCCAAACAAAAGGCAAAGACCCAAATTTTGCCTTCCAGGGGAAAACCCAGTGCAACAGCTTCAAAGCACTGCAAAAGTAGAGAGAAGCAGCTGGAGGAGTAAGGAGAGAATGAAAAGCAAATGAAAGGCCATTGCTTAAAACCATTCCTTCTTCTTTCCTTTTTCCTATTTTTATCATTCTTCCAAAAGTAGAAAACTGACAACTGGACTCAGTTTTTCTGTTTATTTCATAGTGTGCAGTGGATTCCTGATAATAGATGGGAGTATGTGTTTTGAAGGAACCATGTCAATTTTCTTGCTATAATGACATGGTTTTTTTCTTTTGAATCTGAAGCGGGAGTGAGAAATGCATCGCTTTGCATTGCTTTATCTCAAAATAAGAGCGTACACTGTATGTTTATTAAAATATAGCTACCATGAGAGTGTGATATATTTTTACTCACCCCTGTTACTGAAAAATCTGGCTACTTAATTTTTTTGTGTGTGTCTCTTAAAATGTTGGTAGTCGCTCTTAATTGCCCCTGTGCCTACTGATGAGCCCAGAACTGATTTTCAAGCTTCCTTACTTAAAGCTCAGAGAACAAGCTGCTTATGATGACCCAACAGAGACATAAGGGAGGTCTATGAAAGGCAGAGTATTCAACCAGCCTTAATCCCTGCTTTCAGTAAGACAGTGTCTTTAAGTACAGACTAATTAGTGAATAGATGTGGTTGTAGGTTCTTGTAGACATATCTTTTGTTGGTTTGAGATGAACTGAGCAGCTAAAAGAAATGGTATAAATCTCTACTTTGCTTTTCTTTGAATGCATTTAATAGGGTATTGGGATGAGAAAATATAAATCAAAGCAGGAGCAAAAGTAAATACAAACTATCTGACTACCTAAGCTAGTATATTCCATTTAGATATTATATCCATTTAGATTTGGGACTTAATGCTTGTGCTCCCAGGCCTGGGCTTCTTAAAGAACTATTCATTTTATAACCTTTGACGTATATCACTACCAGAAAAGCATGCAGGTTTTTTTACTGTTACAGTAATGTATTATGCAAGCATTACTTTGCACTTAAATACTATGTTAAAGTCATCAGTCATAAAGTGATCAATCAAGATAAACATAGTTCCCCCATTTTAGTGCTAGGGAAACTTAATTCCAAGAAGTGAAGTGAATTTCCTTAGGATTTGATTATGTGCCTGAGCCTAGAATCTAACTCTCAAGAGGGATGACCCCCCTCTTTAATCATTTCTTTATTACATATTGTATAATAAAATTTCCCAACAGGTAGGAATAGCCATCTGCACATTCCAAAGTCATTTATGGTAAAATTGAATGCAAAGAGAGGCATATGGGAAGCTGAGTGAATGACTGACATCTAGTCATAGTCACCCGAAAGAGAAAGCATTTCTTAATCAGCAAGACATTAAAAATAAGTAAGAGGCTTCAAAAATTAGAAAAATTGTGGTGTTTTTGGGTTTTTTTCTGGTTATGTTTTCCCTACTATTTGCATATTGCGTGACCTTAACACAATGCAGATAGGAAGCATTGACGTAGCAACTTACTGTTCTACTCGTTTTCTAAAATTAACCATATATTCCAGTAATATTCAATAACTGTACCTTGGATATTGAAACTCATAACCTTTTTGGTGCTTTTATCACCTGTATTATCCATAGGAGATAATTACTGCAAAGCAGCTGGCTGTTGATTTTAGAGAGCATCAATTGTTCTCCTGTCCCAGCTGTTGGCTAATAAGGACAGTCAACACATCTGTTTCAACAGCTGGTAATTAACAAAAGCCTAATTGCTGCAACTCTTTTAACAACAGATCTATGAAAGAGTAGGGATGTGGAGGAATATTATTTACTCTGTTCTTGGCACTTTCTGTGACCAGTTTCTTTTTTCTTTTTCTACTTTGAACACCACTGCCTTTGTCTGACACACTGAATGGCAGGACAACACAATATGGTAATCCAGAGCTTAAGTTTTTCAGATCTCTGATGCTGTTTCTTATTGCAACATTTCTTTGCTAAGTTGCAAGATAAAATGGATCAAAAGCATTTTGTAGAGTCTCATACAACAGAGATAATCAACTACAGTATGCTTATGCAATAGGGCTGCCAATCCAGCAGCTTCCAAAAGAAAGTAATGTTTCCCTGTTTGTGGATGAGTTTAACAGCTCTGCACCCCTTCCCCAAGAAAGTGTCATCTTTCTGAAACTGGTGGTTATTTAAGAATTTTTACACTGCTCTTCAGATGCTTTGCAAAATTTGTTGTACAGTGCTTTTTCTTTCCTCTGATGAGACTCACATATGTTGGTTAGTTTAAAAGTAAATGCCAGGTTGCACTTTGCACTGCAGAAATATCTCACCATTTTATCACTACAGAATTGGAGAGGGTTCTGCACAATGGTTGTCTAAATATCTACATTTATAGTATCAGTCATCAAACACTAACTCAAAGGTGTTTCTCTTAATTAGACTTATCCTTGGGTACAGCACACATGTAATTGGAATGCTTGTCACTAAATAGGGAGAATGCATGTATACAAATACAGGGAAATGTTAATCCCATTGAAGTCAACAGCGAACTTCTGTTGGCTTCAATGAGTCAGGATTTTCCCTGAAAAACCAAATTTTCTTAAAAGCTGGAGACAAATTTGGCATTCATTGTGCTACCCATGAAAAGAAAGTATTCAAGCATTAATGGATCTATGGCTGAAGTATTATGCAAGTCAGGCATGTATTACGGATTCTGTGGAAGACTTGAGTCAATAAAAATTTCTAAGAAATAGCATTTTAAGTGGTATTTTGAAGTGATAAACTGATGATGATGTGACAATCTGTGATTCTTTGGTAAAAGTTAGTCGAGATCACTTGATTAAACCTTGCCTTGCTAACATTTCAGTTGGCAAATATTTCTGTACACTGAGTTCTTAATTGTCTGCTGGGTATGTTGGAAAGTATAAAAGAAATTCTGCTCAAGTGCTTGCCATTGACAGAATACAGATTGCATAATTAAAATTATTCTGGCAAGACAGGTTTAGTTCAACAGGTGTTCAAGTTGAGAAATGTCTAATAGGTACAATGGAAAAGTAGAATATATACTTAGAATGAATAAAAACAAAAGCATTGGATAAAATTTTAAGATAGTAACATAGATAAGTGTTTACTGTCTGGGTTTATCATGAAGATTTTTTTGGACACAGCAGTCTGTTGATCAAAATTATTTCTTTAGTGTTGCACAAATAATAAGAAAGATATAAACCTTCTGTATTAGATTAGACTGTGGAAAATGGCTGGACAATTTGATAGTGAGAAAAATGTTTATCTCTTCAGTGGATTATGTTATTTCACAAGTTCAAAATTTTTAAGAAAATTATCATGGGTAACGTATTCCTTTTCTCTTTCACTTCCCTTACTCCAAAGATTACAATATTACTTTTTTTCCCAGTTGAAATGTAGCTGAATCTTAGTTGCAACAGAAATTTAGGCAACTAAGCACCAAAACATACATAGGAACTGAAAAGAATGTTTTTGCCCAATGCAAAGATCTACTAGAATCTAACTGAATAGATATGCAGTAGAAGGTAATATGACTACCTCATAAAAAGACTGAGCAAATAGTTTTTTAACAGGAAGTAGCAGAAATCTTTAGTATCAGAATATACTTTTGAGTTCTGAGTGAAGGTAGCTCACCTATATCAACAGATCTCATCCAACAGTGTAGTGTCCATCACAAGCCATGGATGGATCCATCACCTGCTGATTTGATAGGAGAGAGCCCTCTATTGGATTTTCTCCTGTACTATGTCCATCAGACAAATGTTTCCTATAAAGACTTAAGTTTATGTTCTCACAAACAGCTCTATTTGCTTTTTTTGCTTTAATTTGAAGTCCTTACTCTGAGTTCTACTTGGGTAGAAAGCATTGCCGTAAGATTGTGGAAAAAGTAAGATTCAGGGAGTTGTTATGTTCAGAATCAACTACTCAGTATGGCTGATCCCTTCTACACAGCTAACATTGCAATAATAGAGACTGAAACTGTTTAAACTAACTGTTGAGGATACTTGCATCACAGGAGATATGATGGTGGCTTGTTCACAGTGTCTCAGAAATTCATAGTCACTCCAGTTGCACAAGTGGCTCAAAGTCATGAAGCCTACACACAGCCTCAAGAACAGTCATGGTGCTCCTGTCTTTTTCCCAGATATGCCAGGCATGACATAATCCAGCTGGAGAAAGAACTCAAATTATCTTGCAGTATTGTTTGATAAGAACTTCAGATATCAAATGAGGAGTACTAACAGGCTTGCCAGATTCTAAGTTGTTTTGAGAATGTCTTTGTAGTTATGCTCTGGACATGTCAATGTGGGGCATACTCATGGATCTTTCTTATTCCTAGATTTTCCTGATAACAGATACTTTTATTCAGTAGTTGGTTTTTTCTTTTCTTAAATGTAACTGTTGCTTTTGAACTCTTCACTTCAGTTCTGTGTTTTTCTGTGTACAAAAATTTCAGATAAATTTGAGTAAGTATACCTGCTAGTCATTCATTTTCCATAAGGTGAAGACCACAAGGTAAAGTAATAAACATTAACTTTCAATCTCTTGCCTCCTTTTCCTTCCAAATCCTGGGAGAGTAATATGATGTAATTGGGCCAATTCATATTTGTAGTCCTCTGCAGACTCATGACTTTTATGAAAGAATTTTAGTTAAATTCTGGTAATGTGATTAGACAATGCTGCCTTCTGCGGTAGTAGGAGGCAACAGTCATTCTGTCTCTTTGCTAAAAGGTTTTAATTTGGAGAGTGTTATCACTTAGCATCTGTTTGAAGCATAACTTGATAACTCCTTTTTCCCTCAAGTTACTGCCTTGCATGCTGGTTTTTTTCTCCTCTTATGCAGCATGAATTATTTCAACAATGTATTTTCTTATGGAAAGAGCTTTGTGAAATATTGCAATGTTTCAGTTGGACTGTTTCTGTTGGACTGTTTCTGTTGGACACTGAAATCAGAGGTGGCAAGGGCAACTAAGTTCAGACAGCAATGAAATGACATCTTCAGTGGCTGGTCAAAGCCAAGGACTTCATTATAAGGAGGAGTCTGCAGTAGAGTTTTAGTGATGAAGAAAGGTTAGAGAGGAAGAATTACTCCTGCATCCTTGAAATGGAGATGTAGGTGACACCTGTTCAACAGCTGAGTGCCTCACCAGCCTACTGGGAATTAAAGTCAGATTTATCAACCTTAATCAAGATTATTAAGTCCTTATTAGTTGACAAAACCAGTTATCTGTACCTGGACTAGTAACAAAAACAGGATCAGGGCACAGACTTGCACAATGACGTGCAACTATTCATGTGTTCTTTTAGAGAGCTCCCTGGCATGGTTTTAACCCATTCTCCCAGATGCTGCTTTCAAACCATACTAGGTGTGCTAGGGCTTATGGCCCTTTGACAGTCTGGTGTTAGCAACCCTTCCTTTAGGGGTGAATGGAAGAGAACTTTTGACCATCTTTTAACATGAGTAAGGTCATGCCAGTAGGTCTCAAGGTCAGAAGATAATTTCTGGTCTGTTCTTTTTAGCAGTAGAGTTGGGTGCTGTGGTTCGTTTGGGGTGTGTTAGGGTAGCCTCAGAAATGTGCCAGATGGTGAGCCTTGAGAGCACACCATTTCTGGCTGCTGCACATATAAAACATGTCTGGCTGTAATATGAACTTTCTTCAGTTATTCTGCCAATTCAGTTCCATCCCAAACTGGATAAGACACTTTTGGGGCTGAGGGTAAAGTTGTTTTTACTGAATAGGGTCTTTGTTACCACAAAGCTTCTGAGACAACATGACATTACCTTTTGGATCCTGTGCTGACAATTTCCTGTTTGTAGCAGATACAACTTGAAATCATAGGTGGCCAAAGTAATTTTTGTGAACAATGGGTTTTTCGTGGGTGCTGACATTTGAAGCTTTCCTGGAATAACCTACCAGTAGGACTCAGACACCACCTGGAAGGTTTCTTCCGCTCCCTCCAGCTTAAATGGTTGTTTTCTTCTTGATTTACTCTAAGTACAGTTTCATGTATAGTGCAATCATCTTCATGGTATGAAGTCAGGCCTCTTAGGGTTGAGGGAAACATGCCTATTATTAAAGTAAATCAGAGACGATTCTTATCCTTTGTTTTAAGCTTATATTTGGTAACCTGATATGTCTTAAAGGGGTGTATCTGTTTTCCAGTCCAGTTACCTATGGAGCCATGAAGGGGTACATGGTTATACCATGCCCAAAACAATATCCTCTATTTTATCTTCATAGAAGGCAAGTTTCTCTGTATTGCCGATAATTTTCCATCATTCATTTGAATTTACATTTTTCAAATTGATTTTTAGACGAGAAGAAAAGCATGTCACCAAAGCCAAACCTGAATTACACAACATGAAATAATGTTTCCTTTCTACAAGTCCACAGCTGTAAACAGTATTTAATCTGAGAAGAAAAAAAAAATCTTGCATGTGTTATTTTCATATAGATTGTAAAGCCATGGCTGCCGTGCAGAAAACACTGTTGTGAATGGGTTTTTCTTTCTCTGTTGAAACAAAGTATTCTTGATTGTTTTCTTTTTATGTTGTTTTCACAGTATACATTGTGATTTAGTAGTGAATCAAGTATCTACCTACCTGTATTAAAGCACCCCCAGCTTGTGTTCTTAATAAAATCCCTCCTACTAAAAGGTCAGGGTCTCTGCACGGAGTATTACTTATGTGCAAAGCCCAGTACAATTATGAATATGTATTTTGGAGCTGTCATCCTCAGAAGTTTTCAGGGGCCTTTTTGTTGTCCACTATGGTGATATCTTGCCTAAAATAAGACTTGCAGTATCATTAGGTAGTTATTCATATGCACAGTAGGCATGCATGATGGTATCTCTGGGGTTTTTACATATGTATGCAAACGAATGGAAACCGTAAATGAAATCTTGACCCTGGGAAGTCAATTGCAGTTTTGTGTCAACCGCACAAGGGCAGAATTCCAAATGAATTGTCATCACTCCCTAAACCATTCCTTAAAATAAAATGGTTCCATATATTAGTCTTACAGTCTTTTCACATGCCTTGGATTGTCCTTCAAATAGGTAATTTTTTTCTGCAGCTTTCAGTATATCAGTACACTGCTCGGAAGAAGTATAGCATATTACAGAATAGTACTGCAGATGATAAAGGAACTTTGTTTCATCGTATCTAAGGTTAGATGAGCAAATTCTTCTTAATTCTTACTGAAATGAGCATTTCATATAGATACTTTCTTACATAATGTGATAATTTATGAATTATAGAATCATAGGTTGGAAAGGACCTTAAAGGTCATCTAATTTCAATCCATCTGCTTTGAGCAGACACCTTTCACTAGACTAGGTTGCTCAGAGCTCCATCCAGCCTGGCCTTGAACACCTCCAGGGTTGGGCCCACTTCCCTGGGCAAATCTGCCTTTCATATGTGCTTGTAAAAGAGCAAACTGCTTGTTAAATACTGCTGGTACAGTCATCTTCTTCCCAATATGATATGACCATGAACAAGAATAAGGCATTACATCTCAGACATAATGATATTGTTTGCTTTTATTGTAATAAAATTATTGTAAAAAAATTAACATATATACCTAGTCTTGGCAAAATTGCTATTGTATTCTTTCATTTTCTTTCTCAGAGCAGTAAAAAGCTATTTGGTGATTTTTTTTTTCTAATTGCACAGTCTGTGTAGTATTTGTTGTGAC
Organism: Cettia cetti; assembly: GCA_013401135.1. Lineage (NCBI taxonomy): Eukaryota > Metazoa > Chordata > Aves > Passeriformes > Sylviidae > Cettia > Cettia cetti. Next base: position 69,181 of record VZUI01044302.1, on the reverse strand, counting down.
CTGTTGCTGTCATCCCAATCACAACAGGACCTCTTTGAAGTGAACAACCATGCAAGCAATGTTCATCTGGTATGATAATGTATTCTCACTGGGGAAATTTTTGTGATGGAGACAAGAGTCTGAATGTCACATAGTGACATCTTTAACAAATCTTCTGAAAAACTCCTTAAAAATATTAAATTAGGGATAGCATAAATGTTGAGTTGAGGAAAGTGACATAAGATAGACGTGAAGCACAACACTTCTTCAAAGTGACAATTCCATTTTGGACTAAGAAGAAGATTATAGGGTTAAAATTTTTAATTCCATTAAGAAAAAATAAATTCTTTGTAAGGTAAATGAAAATTACACAGGTTAAAAAGCCACTGTTTATGCTCTTACATCATGTATGTGAAAGCCCTTATTTCAGCTCCCTGATCAAAGTTTAGCACCCTCAAATATTTTGAGGACTGAATTCTGGAGTTCATCTTCTTTTCCAAGATGTATCCCTGTTTGTATCTGCTTTTCACATACTTAGACATTTAATAAAAAAAATATTTTTGTTAGTCCCAGAGAGAGAAGACAGACAATGATAGTCACCAGAAACATGGGTAACTCACATGATTTTGGAGAGGGAAGCATTCTCACTGGGAGGAGTCCACCAGACTGCCCAGAGTGGGTTAATTCAAGAACCTGGGAGTTGGCATTAGGTTTCTGCATCCAAAACAAATAACCTAATCACATGGCTGGAGAGGAATTCTCTCTTCTGTCAGAAATCCTGTCTGACATTCCTCAGAAATACTTCGATCTTAACCAGTTATCTTCACAATGCAGTGAGATAATACTTTTTATTAAAAAAAAGGAAGTTCCATTACAGATATTTATTTGGACCAACAGTAGTATTAGATTGTAGAGTAAAATATTATGATTAATTGTTTCATCCTGCTGCAAACTCATAAAGGTCATGTTTGCTGTTGAGATACCCTTCCTTTGTGCCCAAAGGGTATGTCAACCTGGGTGTGGTTGTGGTAGAGGGTTGGTGAGGGCTGCAACTTAAAGGCTGTTAGAGTTCCCACAATTTCCACCCTTACCCTGAAGTTTGCACACACAAATAACCCTCATCTGGTTCTTCACTGTATTTTTTCTAGCTGTACTGATCCTTCACAGCAGTGCAGATCCATCAGGGATTAGTAATACAGTTGCTTCATTTACTCCAAGTTAAGACAGGCTTAGAAAAACTATTTCTGTTAGAAAATTGTGTGTTGAGAAACAACTTTGCATGAATTTCTAATAATTTCAATTACTATTCCAAACTTTTTCAGCTTAGTTTATCTCCCAGAAGTTTTATTTGGTGAATTTTGAAACCTACATTTCAAACTTCAAAAATAAAGCATTTAATTTTTACATTTTAAATTTGGGCTTACTATTGTTAATGATATGTATTTCATGATGCATCAATATTTTCCAACAACTACTATAGTAAGTTCTAGTTTTACCTTTTAATTTTTGTAATCATCAAGACCAGCTTAAATGCAAGTTGAAACATTTTATCTAATTTTCTAGGTCAATGTGTCCTGCTTGGTATTGTAATGAAACAATTTGACACTTCAGCATTGTGATTTTTTTTTTTTTTAAGGGGATTGCTTAGTGTTTTATTAGAGTGCTAGCCATTTTCAGTCCTCTCATAGTAGCTGGAGTCTTTTTCTTGACCCTGAAAACCTCTGATCCCCTAATTAATGAGACAAGTGCTTATATTCTTTTCTAGATCAAAGAGCCACCTAATTCTATTGTTGGTGAAACAGTTTGATATGTTGACACTTTGATATAGAAAATAAGATGAGCTGTTGTAATCTGCACTAAGTAGCAGCTGCTAATGTAAAAATAACAGAACGGTTGGAAGTTGGATCTCATGTGTCACAACATGACCTGCTCTATCAGGCAGTGTGTATTTCTCTTACTGACGTGATGTGCGAAATGTAAAAGCATTAAAAATAGTGTAAAATTAAAATATTTCTTCAGTTATTTAATTTTTTTTCCAGAGTTGGGGTTTTTTTTTGCATGTTCATTCTAATTCAGAATGAAAGAAACCTTTATTTGCCTTCCCAATCTGCTGCTGCCCTGAGAAGACACCTGAGCTCTTCCTATCCAGCTAGCCTGCTAATATCAGCAGAAACATACTTCTTCCCCTCAAGAAATGGGAGCAATTCTCTGTTGTCTGAGGCTAGATTCCATTTCAGACCCCAGATAATGTAGGACCTTGAGCAGAAAGACATCTATCTTACTGCCATTTGTCCCCTTTTCCCCTTTGCAGCTCTACCAAATGTTAATGACTGAGACCATAAATTGTAGAAATTAACTTGGAGACGACTCAGATTTCTCACCCAACCTTCTTGAAATCCACAGGAATATCCTGCGTCAGTAAAAAGTGAGATGTTGGTAGTGACTGTTATGGAGTGAAGGAATACTCGTGCATTAACATGTATCTCAGTCAAGCCAAGGGAAATTGCACTGAGTAGAAAGGGTGCCCACTCTGATTGAGTCAGTTATAATTTCCATACAAATAAAGTACCAAAAAAGTTGTCCACAAGAAGGGTACTTATTAAGCAAGGACGTTAGACTTTAGAAAACAGGCGATATAGAGACAAATGAAAATTGCCTGAAGTTAAGCTAAATTTGGGTTGGAAAGGAAATTGAAACAAACAATAGTGTAACACCTGAAATGAGAACAAGGAAAAATAAAATATGCCAATGAGAATGTCCGAGAATGACATGGAGATCAGGGGTAATTCTGAATTAGGTTTGAAAGCATGTGATTTTAATTTTTGTTTCTCCCAACATTGGGCAATGAAGATACCAGCTGTGAGGACAAGAGTTAAGAGACGTGAATGTATGCAGATGGAGTATGTAATAGCTGTTCAATAGATTATTGTGCTTGCACTGGGTTAATGGATGGTTTCCATCCCCAGTTCTGAAAAAGCTGGCACCTGAAATTCCAGGAATGATAGTGAAGTCCTTTAATAAATCTTATGAGGCCATGTTCGGTGTAATATGACAGAGAATTAGCAGAGATAGCATCTAAATTTAGAAGGGGAAAAAATGTAATTTTGACAACTTTAGACCAGTTAGTCTTTATTGTGAGGCTTTAGAGTAAATTTGGAAGAAAAATGTTTTTAAAGCATGGATCCATCAAGAGTGAATTGAAGTACAGTTTTCACACAAGAATGATCATGCAAGAATTCTTCTTTGATATGATACTGGCTATTTAGACAAGGAAACTTTTTAAATATAACCTGACACATAAGCTTATAGGTTGTGCCATATGGAAAATTATTAATTACAGTGGGGAATGTGCATATTGTTATTTTACAAGCAGGCACAAGCTTAATGTGGGAAATGCTGCTTGCTGTTAACTGGGTTCATCCAACATCCCTTGTTTGGAAGAATGGGCACGTTTAGCTCATGTCTGTCTGCAAAATGTCATGTACCCATGAAGGAGATGAGGGATTAGTCAACGGCAATAAGGAACTAGTTAGCAGGAAGGCAGCAGCAAACAGCTTTGAAGGAAGAAATGTTAAGGTCCAGGGATTTCACTAGTGGAATTTCTCTCCAATTTCTTACCAGTTGGTGCTGAACCAGTTTTCTTTAATGCTGTCATTGAGAACCTTTGGCATGAAGAGCAACAGTGTACCAACAAAATTGCTTGATGACACAGAGCTGTGAGTTCAAACTGTTTTGCAGAAAGATTGGGATGGCCTCAAGTACTGGAAAAACAAAAGCAGTGGGGTGGAATTTTGGTGCCAAGTGTAAGGTATTATCTTTTCAGGATGAATAAGAGTTTCCACTGTCAGCTGGGTAATACCAGTGTGCAGGAGAACAGGCTGGAGGGTGACTGTGAGCAAAAAGAGTACAAGAATGTGTCAGGTAAGAGGTTTCCACTGGCATTAGTAGAGAGTACTAAGGAGATGTGTTTAAATTGATCAGGATAATTAAGAGCCTGTTCAGTGAGAGGTAACAGAAAAGATTGTTTGTTTAGTCTAGCTCACAAAGGAAAAATAAATGCTTATAATATATATATATATAGGAATATATAAATGCTGTCTATAAATGTTTAAGAAAATAAATCAATTAAAAATAAAGTTATGAAACTTTATTAGTCAAGTTGATTGGATTTTTTTCCCCTTCTATTGGATATTGAAGTCTTACAAAAGCCATCTCTTACACAAGGGCAAGATTCCAAAAAAAACCTGACAGGATAGGATGCTGTGTGTTCTTACTTCTTTCAATTTAGAGTTGAGGGTGCTCAACTGAGGTGTTTGCCCTAGAGGAATTAGGAAAAGATAAAAACTAGTTTTGCTCTCTGTTTTCCTTTACTTAAGTCTTGTATTTTTCCAGACTTTGTGGTAAGAAAACACATAACACTGTTCCTTTAAATGTTTTGAAGCAAAAGTGACAGCAAAAAGATCAGTACTGAGATTTTCTTTAGTTGAGATCAGCTATTTTAAGTTTGATAGGTATCAATTAGATTTTATATTTAATTGGAAAAATTAAGTTTTCATGAAGTGACTGCTAAAATGCAAGATGGGAAAGTAAAGAAACAATAATTCTCCTTAGCAGGAAGATGGAAGGGGGACAGAGAATGGGAAAGGATCTATCCACATTAAACTAAATATGAAAGTGTAGGAACTTCTGGAGAAAACAAAATCTTCAGAAATATGTTTCACAGTATCCGAGTGATCAGAATACCCTTTCAGGGTTAAACAGGAACTTTGCTGAGAGTGACACCTTTACTAAAAGGTGACCTTTTTTAGGGGAAACCACCACCAGAGGAACCTGAGTGTAATTCTTCTTGCTTCTTCTTTACCCTACCTTCCTAAACAATTTAATCAAAACAATTTCTGTGAAAAGTTCTGATTTCCACAGCCTGACATTTTCCAGAGGAACAATATTTTGTTAAAAAGTTCTCAAGCAGCTATTGTTATTACTAGAGGTGAGCTCATGCAGGATTTTTGCCATACGCACTGTGGAAGGATTTCAATATATGTTTAGGAGTCTTCCAAATTCTTTATAGCAGAGCAGATGCCATTATTTTAGTTAATGATTTAATTTTGTGATGGGCACTGTTTTGCTTTCCTTCTTCTAGTGAAGGAAGACATCTCTGCCTTGGGAGCATATTTGACACATTTATTTGTGTTTACCACCCTTCAGGCCTGTGAACAATGTGTCATTTTGTTGCATGGCTGCATGCTGTGCACAGAGACTCTGGTGCTTGGATTTTTGTTGGTCTCATGAAGCTTCCTAGTATCAGCTCTACTAGAAGTTACTGAGGGGGCTAACAAATGTCTATTTTTCGTCCCTTCACTTTTTGTAGCTCTTGGATTTGTTGGATTTTTTTTAAAAATCCGAAGAACCTGATTCTGCTGTTATTTTTATTGGTACGAAACCAGATGCAAACACAGTCAAATCAGTGCCATTTCTTCTGCTGAAAAACTGGCATAAATAATAGTCTTAAGACTCTAGTGCCTCTGACTCTCGTCCTGAAAGGCAAGTGGAACATTAGGTGTGTTTTTTATGATAGTTCTCCAAAGAGACTAGCCGTTAATCTCTCTGAGTAGGTGTGTCAGCTGCAAACATTTCCTTCCAGTCTGCCATTTCAATCACACTTCACAGTACACTGAAAATTGGCAAGGATGTTAATTACTGGCCTCTAGAACAAACCACCTACTTTGATTCAAGCGTGTTTTCCAATTTTTAAGAATGTTGTTTCACCTACAGAACAGTATAATTACAGAAAATAGCTTGGTTTGGCTAACATCTTGAGTTCTATGAGTTCTGCTTGCAAGGCAGCAAGCTACACCAGGCAAGAGGCTCACCTGCAGAGGATTTTAACCTCTTGCTGTTAGGGCTTGCCAGCATCCAGTACATTGTTTTCAGTATCAGAAGCTCAAAACCACTGTCACTCAGATGTTAAACATTAACTCTTTCTGCTTTTAAAGCTGAAGGAACACCCCCCGTAAGGTAAGAAAGTTTTTATTCACCAGAGAACTTCCTGTTAAGATTTTATGGCTGTCTCTCACAGTAGCAATTGCAGCAGTGGGTTCTGTACCTGGGCAGTGCAAAACCCTGGGTGCAACATGACCCACCAAGCAGCACGGTTCAGAGACTGCTTGTGTAGCTGCATTTGTGCAATGCAGTGTTCAATAAAATTTGCCAGGAATCAGCCAAGTAACCAGGACATGATTAATCAACTAGCAGAATGAATTGCCCATATAAGACTGGGAGTTGACAGTAAACAGTAAAACACCTGCCTTGAAGACTTACAGTCTTACGAGACAAACAGGAAACAGAAGCAAGTGAAAGCCCTGTTTTAGGAGAGAGATTTTGAGGCATACAGGCAGAGCTGTTCATGATTATACAGTGAGTTTGGCAGACTTAGAGGCTGAACTATGTGCATTTCCCTTCATGGGTTTGTAGCTCATATAACAGGTCTTTAATTTACCAAGAAACTTTTCCGCAACACTGTCCTGAGGAGCTGGCAGAACCCACAGTTGGCATTTCTCACTTGTGTGCCTCTTGGTTAAGGGCTCTACAATTTGTACAATTAATAACTTACACCATGAATTAAAAACATTGGAAAACAGCCCAATGCTCTGGCTCATGTGTCAAGGAATTGCTGTGGAAGCCTGATCTTATTTGTTGCTACAACAATGAATCATCCACTGATTTAAAAATAATTTATATGGTACCTTGGCCCTCAAGGTAGTTCTGCAGTGCTATTGAAACTGGACTTCTAAAATTAATGGTAATTAAGCTGTAGATCCATATTAAATATGCATGAATACTTATTTCTTCCTTTCTCCTCTTTAACTATAAGGCCTGTTGGGGCTGGCTACCTTCCTGACTTACAAGCCACATGCTGCAATTTGCATTATAACCTTGAGTCACACTCCTTTCAGTGTGAATCAAGGATGGGAGGGGGAGTATCTGGTGGAGTTCACAGATGGAGATGCCAGTGATTGCTCAGGGATTCCCTCACCCCTCTATAAACCAGATCCAGGGTGAGAATGCACCCAGATCCCAGTGTGTGCTGTTGGTGCCAGTCTCTGCAGTCCCTGCTGGCTCATTGCCTGCCACTGCTCAGGTTCCTGGTTATCCAGCAGCTCTTCTGCTGCTGACATCAGCCAGGGGCTGCCACCATGGGATCTCTCCTCAACAGCCAGGGAGCCATGTGCAGACCAGAGTCACATGTCGATAGTTCATCGCCAAGAGCCTTGCTTCACTTTCCATATGTTGGGCAACAGTTTTACAGTATAGCAACACGTATATATCATATGAAATATGTTTGCTGATAACCACTTGGCTGAACTGAAGAGTTCTAACCTTAGGTATTCAAAAAACTTACTGTATACTTGGGAGAAGCCATTCAAAACAATTCTGCTAGGGAAAAAACCTAGAAACAATTTCAATGCTCGAAAAAGAAAAAAATATTTCAAAATAATTAAATAGCCTGGGATAGTACTCATTTTTTTCCTGGTAGCTGATACAGTGCTCTGTTTTGGATTCAGTATGCAAATAATGTTGATGACTGATGTTTTAGATGTTGCTAAGTGGTGCTTGCCATAAGTAAAAGACTTTCAGTGTTTCCTGCACTGCCAGTGAGGAAGTACACAAAAAGCTGGGAGGGAGCATCGTCAGGACAACTGACCAAAGTGGCCAAAGGCACATTCTGTGTGATAGAACATCACGCCCAGTATATAAAATGGGAGGAGTTACCAGGAAAGAGTGTGATCGTGGCTCAGGGACAGGCTTGGCATTAGTCAGCAGGTGGTGAACAGTTGTATTGTGCATCACCTGTTGGTCTTGGGATTTTTCTCCCTCTGTCCCTCTCCTTTTTTTTACAATTACTCACATTAGTATCACTATTATTATTATTATTACCATTTATTTTGTTTCACTTATTTAACTGTTCTTATCTCAATCAATGAGTTTGATTTTCTTTTCTTTCCTGTTTCTCCTCAACATGCCATCAGTGGGAGGAAGGGGAAGTGACCAAGCAGCTGCAGGGTACTTAATTCCTGGCTGGGGTTAAAGCACAACACTATGTTATATAACAGTATAACTCTATGTGTGCAATTATAATGGTTGAAAAGATTTCACAGATTGATATGTTTTCAAAAAAGTATGAATATTCTGAATAAATTGGTTATCGTTTTTTTATCATTTCACAGGCAGAATTGATAGCTTTGCAACAAGGAAAAGAAGCTGCTCTTCAACAGTGCAAAAAACTAGAAGAAGAAATCCAAACGTTACGTGTTTATTACAGGTAAAATGATTGATTCTGTTATGAACGAGTGACTCATAGGGGAAATTTTCTGTACGATGTCTGACTGAGGAAATGGCCTTATCAAATAGGTATTTGTTGGAAAAATGTGAATGCATCAATGAATCAAAGCCTGTATTTCTGCTTTACTGCTCACCAACCATGTCTTTGAAATAGGAGTCCCTTTCTTATAGCCTGAATTTTGTATTAGTTTCTTCTAAGGGAAGGGAAAGGTTGATGATGGCTAGTTTTCACACTAAAAAGCTGTGCCATGGCAATGTGATCACTTAAAAACACATGGACAAAAGAACCACATTACATAAATGCTTGTTTCTTCCCTGATTGTTTGCACATATCTAACTTAGTCAATATACATTTTAAAATAATAAAATCTGTAATTCTAAAAGACTGTTTTCTTCTTCAACTCCAATATATGTGTCTTTTAATTCCTCATGTTATGTAGCAGTATGCAGAATGAGAGAAATACCCATTCTCAATAATTTAGGTGGGCTGCACTGAACATTTGCATGGATCAGTGGGTTTTAGTCCCTAAGGAAAACCTCTGTGTGGTCCAGTGAAGGAGTTAGGTTGTTTTATGGAGTGATGTTGGGTTACAGCTCTCATTTCATGCTGACCTCCTGTGTGAGAGGGGATACAGAGCTGCCAGCAGGTTAAAGGCAGGAGAATTGGCATCAACACAGCAGAAAATTGTGAAACTGAAGGCTGAATGTCTGTGATGAGGGATGTGGGCTACAGAGGTAAATAATAAATATAGTGTGAATACTATACTATTAGAAATAAAGAGGACTAGTTATTTATGTCTAAAAAGCATTTGCAATAGCAGAACTGTGTATGTTTTCAGTGTTTCAGCATTCAAAGTGAAAAATACTCGGTTTTCTAGAGGTTTTTCAAGTTTCCCCTTCTCATTAAGTTTATTAAAAACTTGGAGGGAAGTTTCAAAAACAACTTTTGTTCCTAAATCTCATAGGCATTTATTTAAAACCTGTTAATAGTGAATAGAAACCCCAAGCAATTTGTGATTATTGCATTTAATGAATTTGGTCAGCATTTAGTGTGTGCACAAATTATGGTACGATTTACCAAGATAGAAAGAATTTATTATGGTGCCCTTATTACTCATTTAAATGCTGGGGTTTTTTAATAATTTAAAAACTGAATTGCAATTTTTTTTTTATTGATACTTCAGAAATTAAGAGTTTGCTTCTGTTGGCCTCTGCACATTGTAGGAGACTTTTCACTGATTTTGGAGTTGTATTTTTGGCATAGCCTATCAAGTTTGCACTAACATACAATCTTTAACAAGAATAGCAGGCAGCAACGGCCATTTACTTGTGTAAATGTGTTAAATCCCAGAAATATTAACAATAATGACTTGCAGGAATCATCATTAGAGTGTACCGCGTTATTAACTTACAGCTCTTAATTTGAACAGTCAAAATTTCTCTGTAAGTTGGCTGATGGCATTTGCAAAATCTATCCAAAAGGTGTGGGAATGCTCACTTGATTATCCCCCGGGGCAAGAACTGTTTTATCACTACTGATTTATACAGGTTATAACATCTAAAGTAGAAGATTCTATCTCCTACCTATTTCACTGTTCTAGAGGCTAATGTGTTCCGAAGTGGACCCACAGAGTGACTGATTGAGGTTGGCAGGGACCTCTGAAGGTCATCTTGTCCAACCTCCAACCTCTGCTCAAGCAGGGCCACTGAGACCTGGTTGCCCAGAACCACATCCAAAGGTGTTTTGAATGTCTTTGAGTATGGAGATTCCACAGCCTCTCTGTATGGAAACACTGTCTTAAGCATCTAAAGACATGACTTGAAAAGCCAGAGGCCATCTGGAGCTGAACCTGCAAGGGTTGTAAAAGGCAACAAGGACTCCTTGCATAAGCAGCAACATTTGATGTCTCAGGCCTATCTTTTGACTTGATTAGGAATTAAATGTACCATTATGAGGATTCTTATGAACTTAACATTTTGGTTACAGTTTCCTTTAAGTCACATGAACACTACATCGTCCTTTAACTTAGAAGAAGCAAATTTAAGAAAACAAATAAACAAAACAGAACAAAACAAAAAACACAACAACAACAAAGACAACCAGAAAAACTAGAGGCTTACGTTAAAGTGTACAAGTGATACCTACATCCCTTGTACTTGTGCCTTAACACACAATAACATTTTAAGGATTTGGACACAAAAGTAATGACTGTGTGTGTATATTAACTATTTTGGATGCATACTTATGTAAGTAATGACATAAATATGTGCATTTTTATACCAATCTGACATTCACTAACAGTATAATCCAGGAAAAACAAAGTATTGTTTTATCATACAAAATCAGGTGAAAGATACTTAGGTCCAGAATATCTGTATGTGTGAAGTAAGTACACATAGGCTTGCCTAAAGGAGGGAAACAAGTGGAGACCTTCGGGGGGGAAAAAAAATCCCTTTTTATTTTCTCCAGAGGAAAAATTCTTGGTATCTAGAATACTGCATCCAGTTTTGGGTCTCCAATAAAAGTAAGGCATCTATAAATTGGAGCAAGTTTGACAGAGGGCAACTGATACGGTCAGGAAGCCATAGCATTTGCAATGTAAAGAGAGACCAAGGGTACTGCTCTTGTACAGCCTGGGAAAAAAAAAATATTCCTTTCTTTGCTGGCTCCAGGGAGACCTAATGGCAGCCTGACAGAGTCTGTGCAGAGGTTGTCAAGAAGGGCGGCCTCTTCACAGTGCTCCATGACAACAGGGTGAGAAAGAACTGACTTGTTTTAAACCAGAGAGATTCAGACAGGTTACGAGGGAAAACTTTTTCACCACAGGGGCTTACCATCATTGGAACAGGTTGCCAGAGACGTTTTACCATCTCCATCCTTGGAGATTTCCACTGTCTAATGTGATAAAGTCATAAGCAGTATGATGTGATCTCATATTGATATCATTTTGAGAAGAAGTTGGATTGGACTGGAGACTGCCGGTGGTCACTTCCAACCTCAGTATTGTACAATTCTCTGATCTGGTAGCTCCTACTGTTTGAAGACGTTAGGTTTTTTTTCTTCCAACTGTGAAAGAAGCCTGTGTTGTAAACCACACTTCTTTTCAGGTGAAGTGAAAAGCCAATCCTAACTGAAACTGGAGCTTCATGGAAAGCTGGAATGGCCTAAACCAAAATTAAAATAAGCTTTTGCAAATATAATGAGGAAACATTTATTTCCCTCTGAATTTTTACTTTCTTTTCAGAAAGTATATCCCAGAACAATTTCAGTCTTCTTTAGAAGGGACAGAGAAGGGAAATGGAATTAAAAAGGAGGAAGACTCTAATTCAGATACATAAGGAACAAGAAGCTGGCTATGAACAGTTTGCCACATTCTGTGCTTCTGTTTGTTGTTCTTGAGTTGTCTCTGTGTGAAGTTTCAAAAAAAAAAAGTTGGGTTTTCGGGATGCTAACTCAAAAATACATACCAGAAGTTAAAGTTTGCATAACAGTTAGGAATAGGATAGAGTTTCTAGCTTACTAATATAATTGTTTCAACACAGTGCTCTTTAAGCTAGAGATTAATGCAAATCATAAGATCCTCAGTGACCAAAGGAGGCTATATCCAAATAACCAGTTTTGAAGTACATGGGAGTGTTAATCCCACTACCTCTTTCACATACCTCTGTTGTTTGAACATCATCACAAGTTTTTTATTTGCATATTTTTCAGTTATGTGATCTGTCCAATTTTATAGTTAGGTTCCTTCTTCCCCTAGATGTATATGCTGAGTGTGACACCATATGGTATGCAATATGCCTTTGGTCAGTTGGAGTCAGCTGTTCCAGCTGTGTCTCTATCCAACTTCTTGGGCACCCCCTGCCTGTTCACTGCTGGAGTGGTGTGAAAAGCATAAAAGGGCTTGAATCTATGTGAGCACTACTCAGGAATAACTGAAACATCCAAATAACTGAAGTTAGCGACACTTTTTTTCAACACAAATCCAAAACATAGCCCTGTACCAGCTACTGTGAAGAAAATTAATTGTATCCCAATCAACAGTTGTATAATGTTGCAAAGTAATTGGAATCAGTAAGTTATGGTGAGCATGGGAGAAGAAGATGGCTTATTTTAGATTTATGTGAAGGTTCTCAACAATGAAATAAAAGAATAACTTCTGTACGGCTCCTTGTACTAATAAATACAATTACCTGAAATAAGTATTTTTAGATTCAAACTTCCAGTTAATATGGGTAGCTTCTCTGCATGCAATGCCAGCAGTTTTCTTGCTTCCTAACCTTGTTTTATAAGTTAAAAACTATTGACAAGATTTAACAGAATTTAAATCTACAAGTTTCAATGCTTACAAGTCTTCAGTTGGAATACTTTTAATTCATGTTTATGTGGCACAAGCAAATGATCTAAATAGCAGTTGGTTTTATGGAAGTCCATTTATTTTTCCCACAAAGTCTCTTGTAAAATGACATGGAAGTTCATTTTTTTAAAGACTGAGATCGATAGATGTGAAAGTAGGAAATCAGGAAGGCTTTTTATTATTTCCCTAAATGGAGAACTTATAGGTGTAGGGACAAACTCAATTTTCATTTTAATTACAGAATTGAATCACCCTGTAATAGGAGAAATAGATAAAGAAAGATATTTTGTAAGCCATTACTTCTAGTCCTAGATAAAAAAGACTTTTCTATTCAAGCTTTGGATACAGTTGTGTGTGTTTATTTTACTTCCATTCTATAGTTTCATGACTGATGTTATGGAATATAATATTCAGATGCTGCCATTTCAACTGGGCTCCATGGACTCTGTGTATACATACAGAATGGTGTGATTCTTGCTGTTAGAATGTTGCTCTCATTCCAATTTTAAGGGCTATTAAAAACTATAAATTATTTCTACCTAACAAGTCAATATTCATCTTCACAATCACTGCAGTAGCAAGTCAGAATGCAATAAATAGCCTACCTAAATAGTCAGATTCCTGTACTCTGACTGACCCCTGCTCAAACATTTCAGCTTGTTAGTTTTGCCGTCTCTCAGTCTTCTTCAGACTTCTTTCAGTCTAGATATCCCTTGGGGGAACACAGTATGTAGCAGAAGATTGGGCTGCTCTAATGTCCAATTTCCTAACCCAAATGAACTGGAACCCATTTACAGTGGGATTAGCAAAGCTGCAACCACTAATGCAGTGGTGATTTCAGTCCTTCCTCTAAAGCAATAGCACACTACCTTGAGCACCTGTCCCAGCAGTTTACCTCAGAGAACTGGTCTTTTCATTCCTGGTTTGGTTTTTTTTTATCTCACTTTTTCAGTTATGGCCGTTGACTCATTTTCCTGCTTTTTTTCATCCTGTCTGCTTGCTTCTGTTCTGGCAGTTGCTGTCATTGTTTCAGTAGTAGTTGCTTCAGAAATAACATGGTGTAATTACAGTCATTAAGAAGAATTACCGAGTAATGGTATCATTGTAAGCCACACTGCTCTTTTTGCAGAGCAGAGCAGTTTTGGGGAGATCATGGAGAAGACAGCAGTTGTGTTTTAAGTATTCTTTGTCCTTGCAACAGTGACTTCTATTTTATCTAAGAGTTTCAGACACCTGACATTAAACATAAAGCTTGAGCTAATTAAATTTTCCACTTACAAGCACAGAAGAGGTTCTTTTTTATACCAAAGAGATGAGGGGCTTTGATATGCAGTGGGACACCATGTAATACATGTTTTGGAGGAAGCTAACTTGCTCCAGTTTGATGCAGCCAAACATATAGAAAGCAATTACTCTGTAGGCACTACACACTTAGGTTTTTGTTAGTCTTCTGTTATAACGAAGAATAATGCAGGGACCATATATCTGTTTGTTTATTGAACTGAGTGTTAAAATTAATAGAACATTGGGGTGGAGAAACACTGCTGTCTTTAAATCAGATTGGTTAAAAACACATCCTATCTCAGCAACCCATGGAGGTTTCAGTGAATTTTTAGTCAATTTGTGGTGGTGAGGGGAGCCAACACCCCGATAATTTGGACCTGGGATTCAGTCTTCTCCTCTGTTTTGTGCCACTTTCCAGTGAGGTGCTGCAGCCCCAAAAGAATTGGGATTTTAGGTGGGTCTTTCTCACTCTGTAGTCTCATAAGTGTTTTCCCACTAGTAAGCCCCTATGACTTCTTTCTGTTGTCACTGTAATGCTTGTGCAATCACAGCTCTTGTTAGTGTTACAGGAGATAAAAGTCCAAGGTTTGGGGGCTGTTTCTGAACTGGATCAGACAGCCAAAGGGGGGAATGCTGCTCTGCATTGAAAAGCAACTGCATGAAGTTTTACTGGTGCTACTGAGATGGCTGTATTTCTCAGTGGCTTGGTGCAGGGGAGCAGCAGAAGCAGAGCCCTCCCTTGTTAGCCTTGTGTATTTCACACTTTCTCGAGTTTATCGTCCTCCTGTCCCTGCCCCGTTGCCAGACTTGGAATTGGTTATTGTCTCACTTTCTGCATTTGTTCAGCTGTCTAACAAAAATATAGTCAGAGAGACTGACTTTAGGAATCAATCTGTGGATAGAAAAATTTCTTGGGAGCATGGCAGACCAGACTCACATCTGTTCTCCAATTAGTATTTGACCATTTGCAAGGAAAAGGGGTGGTGGAGAGAAACTCAAGTATGTACCATAGGGTTGGTGTTTACAGTGGCAGTTTGGCAGGCAATGAAAAGGTGAAGCAGTATCTGAACCTTTTGTGGGCTGAGGGGCGTCCTTTTTTTACCCTCCAATGAATTATTTTAGCCATCAGTGTCTCTCATTCATTTAGAAACATGCAAAAAAAAAAAAACTTTTTAATGTTTTGCTTCTTGCCCTGACATGACTTTGAAAGTTTTCCTATCTCCCTGGGAAAGAAAAAATCAGCATGGAAAAACAATTTCCAACTCAGCTTTAGTGATTTATGAAAACTTTGAGAGAGAAGAAGCACTGAACTGTCAAAGATCCAAGGCACCTATGGAGTAACAAGCCATCTCATGCCATCTCTGCAACCAGAGTGTTGTACACTCAAATTGCCTTGTGCTGCTGTTGGTTTGGTCTGACCTACATTTTATGAAATCTTTGTGCCTAATGTTTCCAGGGGCTGGCTCTTGGCCTTCAGAGGTGCCTTGCCAATAGAAACACTAAGCAGCAGGTCTGAAGAAGCAGTATGACTATGGACTGAAGCACCTTACATACTCTGTGTTCAAGTTTTAATTTGCACCATGCACTATGCTAATTCCACTATTGCTTCTGTTACTGGGTGTTATAGTGGCAAAGTTTCTTAAGTTTTTCAAATTAGTTGAGGACCAACCACTTTTTGTGCCAAGTACCTCAAGGCTAGAAATACTCCACAGTATAAGGGTCCTTATACTGTATTGCACCCAACTTGAGCTGACTTCTTCTCTACTTACTTGCTGTCATGGGGTAATGTGAACTAAAACAACATTTACTTTTGCTTTTGCTGGGATGGGCCTTTTCACATGAGTTTCTGTTCTTCTCTAAGAGCAACGATTTGCTTGACAGAAGGGAATTCCTTGCCATTGGATGCTGATATGGTCTCACGACTCTGTATACAGGGCATTCTGCTGGCATTCTGTTCACAGCTGTCCTTTGCCTGGCTGATTGCTTCACCTTCTTTTTTACTTCTGCTCTATGTGATTCTCTGTTATGGCTTGGTTTCTCAGTGAGCTGAAAAGTTTAGGAGGTGTAACTTTGTTCTGTGTTTTTTGAAATAAGTTAAAGTTTTTGAAATAGTTAGAGATGTCTAGGAACCATTTTTCAAACTCATTAATGTGTAATAAAATTGAGTTCTTGAAAGGTTTAAAGTCTTTGTAAGAATTACCTGCAATCAACCCACTGACTGGTACTGGTAGTTTGGAGTAGATAGTAATACAAAGTATGAAACTCCTGTAGAAGTACTTGTAAAAATTAGGATGTTGAGATCACTAAAGTTAATATCTAGTCTATACAATGTAAGAATATGCAAAATCGAAATTGGAGAATCTATAAAAAGCATATGCAGGATTATGAAATCTGTTATCTGGTAGAAAGAGTGTGTGGCCAAAGGCTACGTATTCTGATTCTACCATTGAAATGTTGAAATGCAGGATGAATATAGATTAATCACATTGCTAAACTCTGCTTCAGCTGCTTTATTTGTATAAAGCGAATAAGAAGTTTTACCCTTTTGCATAACACCTTCAGAGACTATGAAAATGCAGGTACTCTTGCTTTAAAATGAGAGTAGGAAAACAGATACAAAATAGGAAGCAGCCCTCTCTAGAGCAAGTTAAAGAAACACAGGAAAACCGTGTGTGTTTGGAAGGCAGATTTTCCCATGAGAAGTTAGGAAGAAAATCTAAAAGTGTAAAAGAAGAATTTGGCTTGCCCTATAAATATTGTATGAAAGGGAATTCTTTTGTTATTAATATGATATTTAGAAATAAAGTAATAACATTGTCAGGAGGACTTAAAATGCCATTTCATTTTTTGTTGGTTTTTCACAGGATATGTTTTTATGTTAAAATGTCAATTCAATAATTTCAAAAAATCATGACTTTGGTGTGTTTCAGTTCAGTTCTCTTCAGCTGAAGAATTGAAACAAAATGTCATTTCAGTTGAAATACTAAGGTGAAAGAAAATTTTTCACTTAGAAATGTGCCACAGGAAGACAACATTTTTTTGTGTGTTGGAATTTACATTTCCCAATAAAAAACAATCTTCAGTGAGAAGACTTTCTACATGAGCAATTTTCAGTCAGTGCTAGGCATAACATCGCTTTTCTTACTCCGCGCTTAACACTGCTCACAGGAGAAAAATGTTAGGGGGTATCTAAGAATGCGGGTGGCAGAAGAAGTCCTCTGCCTGTCACAGAACACAAAACAGAAGGCTGCCCACCTTTTTTGTTTACAAAGACAGAAGTTGAGAGTAAGGTATTTTCTTTATTCAATTCCTCTCTAAACTTAGAGATTTTGTTGAATTGATACATGAATGTCATGCTAAGGCTTTTTTCTGGAAAAATTTCCATTTTAACTTCCCATTCACTAACTGCTTCTCTGACTAATGTGATAGAGGTCTTGTGTTTTGGAAGGTTTTTAACCTGTGTCCAGCATTCCATAAAGATGTGTTACTCATCTGGTATGCATAATTCTTCCAGCGTAGGTGTGAAAGCTGTCATTTTTAGGAGAGCAGAGACCAACTTGGAAGTTTCAGCCTCAGTTTTCCAGTGAATAAGTGGGCCTGTTGGGATTTGCTCTAGTTTTGTGTGTCTCAGATATTTGAGTAAAGTGTAACATACTAGTAATAGTTTGCTTTTATAAGCAGCAGTTTACATTGTCATGACAGGAAGGAGAACTAGCACAGAGCCATTTGTCTTTTTTCCTGATGCCACCAAGAAAGGCATGTAAGCAGTGGTCTGGAGCTGCTGTCTTACTAGCAGAGGAGCTTTTATGGCTCTGAGTTTGGAAGGAAAAGCCACAGGAGAGGGAGGGAGTTATGCTGAGTGGATCATCACTGTTGTATCTTCTTTGACAGCAAAGAGTTTAGAGAAGCTCTTCCAATACCTGAGCCCTTTCATGTTACGGTTTCTTCTTTTCTCTTAATCTATGCTATATCAGCATTACAGAATGGTCACCTGAAAATGTTTTCATGAATGACAAAGAAGTACAGAGTTTATTTCTTATTTATTTATTTCACCTCTTCACGCTGCTAGCTTGCCACACTTGGTATTACAATTAGTGAACTGAAAAGTATATTGTTATACTGTAAAACACTAAAAGTTTCTCCTCGTTACTGGTGGCTAATGTCCTGAGGAAGAGAGCCAAGAATGAGATCTCAGAATGAAGAGAAAACTGCAAGCACTGTAATCTCAGGGTTGAACTTGAATCTCAGGCTGATATTTGGAGCAAATCAAGTTCATGCTCTGTCACACAAGTTCCACCACTGTGTCTCTACAGTTATCAAGAGAGATATTTTTATGCAGCTTCTACCACTCTCCTAGGGCTTCTGCTTTGATTTTTGAGCAGTTTCTTGGCTCTGGTAATTAAAATAGATTTTCTTCATGCCTGATGCTGTTATTGCTTCCAAGCTTTCATAGTTAATAGCATGTGTCTCTACCATTCATGAGATGCCACAACAAAAAATACTGATCACCACAAAATAAGCTTTGAGGTGGCCAAATTGTTTCAAAAGTAGGAAATAATAATGGGAACTGTGTAAAGTTTGTTCATAAATGTTATAGTATTCAGAGCTCTAACTGTAAAGGATCTCTCTCTTTTCAATGTAAATTTGTATTCAGTGCTGGTTGAAGTAGGATTGTATGGGCAAGCTGTATCTCCCCAACAGTCAATAGTCTGAACTGAAAATACAGTAGATTATTTGGGATTTCTCTACTTGTCTTTTGTGGGGTTTTTGTGGGTTTGGTTTTTTTTTTTTAACTAAGGTGGAAAGTATTAATAAAACAAAGTCCTAGGCGGTTTTTTAGGTACTTTTTTTTTTACTATTTCTGATGTCTGCAGCAGGAAAATAAATTCTTTTGTTTCATTTAACTATTCTTTTAGAATAGCATAGTAAGTAACAAGTGTTGGGTAGAAACAAAGCAAAGTCACAGTTGGATGTTGCTGTTATAAGATAGGCAATGACAATGGTATCTTTTTAGTGTATCTCTTATCTGTGGTGTCATTAAATCTAATGATGTGCTAAATAATAAAAGCAGGCTTATCACATTACAAGGCTTTGAATTGTCTCTAAGTTGTCATGCCTGCGGGTTCCCTTTGGCTTTTGGACAGGGCTTGGAGTCGGAAGGAGCTGCAGTTCAGAGTGCATTTATATGATCAAAGCTCTTTAGACAGATGGCTGCTAGCACTCCAAAATGATTAAAATATGTTCCAAGCAACATCAGTCTGTGGGCTTGGGGACCCAACCTTTCATTAGTCAATAAAGGGTCTTGAGTTCTTGAAAATGAAATCTTTAAAGGCTAATAAGGCTGCTGGTTTGCTCTGAGCTGTTTCTTTGGATTTGCAGTTCTGGATTGGAATTGGGCATCTGTCCAATAAATATGAGGCTTTAAAAAAATCTGGTTACAAGAGACCTCCCAGCAGATCTGCCTGTTAAACAGTGCAGCCAAATTATTCAGTCTCATATATGTAAATTTGGACACCTGAGTTTTCATGTAGGGAGCTGGGAAGGGACCCACAAGTGCCCCTTTGAAAAAACTAGTAATTTTCTGGAGCAATAGTTTAACTGTGGGTGCCAAAGCTGGATCATTTTAACCTGTACAATTTTATTTTTAAATCCTTATGTGGTAACTAAGGATAATTCTAGAATACTTTCCAGGATATCATAATCAAGAGCATTAAGCAAATGTTCTGAGCTTTTAGAAATCAGTAATATTACTTAAAGCATTCCCAAGTGTTGTCAGTACTTGCCAAATCTAAGTGTTTGATAGTATAGTTGGGTACTACAGTGTGGCTGGAATTATTCTCTTGTCTGAACCTGGCTTGTGAAAGACAGCAGCTAGGGGCTTGTGCAAGTGTGAGGTGTCTGTAACTTCTGCAGATTTATTTATGTGAGGGCATCAGCATTAAATACTTGTTTAATAAGATACTAAAATGCTTGAGCCTTTTGTTTTTGTTTTTTTTTTTTCTTTGACAGAAGAGCATCTGCTCTTACAATTTGCAAATTTCTGAACTTGAAGTGTTTTTACCCAGTAGACTATTTCTACATGAAGCTCAAAACCTTGTGAGATATGTAAATTCTCTACAAGATGCCTCAAGATTTAGCCTACTGCTGTAGAATGTATTTTAAAACATATCACAGTTTTGACATGCACCAACAGAAGTAAAACAAGTCCTGGTGATCCCATTAGCTCAGTATGATCCCATTAGCCACATTGTTCAGCCTGTCTTCTTTCACCTTGGGAACAGCTCTCACATTCCTTTTGTTAGGACTTGATGGGGCCAGCAACTGAAGTTCTTCCCCACACACACCATATTTACTCCAGGAATGTCATACTCGATTTCTTTTTCTCAGAGTCTCACTCTGAAGGCTTGCCTGCACCTGAACTGCCAGTGAATTTTATTCATCATACACAAAAGCAAGATGTTACTGTTTTTTGATAGAAGTACATCAGACTCTGGGTTCTGGTTATTTTAGTGAGCTGATTTTGGTTTTCATTTATTGTAAAATACCTGGGGTTTGTGTCCCAAAGCTTTTTGTCCACCATCTAAAAAATCCTGTCATCTACTCTGCTCTTACAAATGACTCCTGAACTGTCACATTTTCCCTAGCTCTAGACATAAGTATTTTGTTTCTGTTCTTCAGATTCCTGAGAACCAATTTTTTTCCTCAGACAAAACTAAGAGCTCATTTGCTACAAAGTGGGCAAAACAAGACAAAAGTCTACAGTAAAAGCCCAGGATATAGTGCACATGCCTCTTTCTCTAAGTGTCTCCATTTCTGGAGTTCCTTCTGAACAGATAAATTTACCTTGGACTTGAGAGTTCTCACAGTGACTTAAGTGTGCTCTGAAGTGGTCTTGTTGTTTTATCTCTGTTACTGTTCTGCCTCCTAATCACCTAAATGAGTCAGAACTTCAGAGTAAGGAAATGCACAAAGCTTTCATCAAAGTGATATGATTTTAGGGATTAATAGATCATGAACAACTAGGACTGGAAAAAAAATAAAGCAGAGATTCATGATGTCTTGAGAGCAAACAGAATTTCTGTTCTTAGGAACTCTGTCTTTCTTTGTATCTCCTAATGTATCAGACTTTACATTAATTACTTTTCCCTCCACTCCAGCGCATCATATGAAACTTTTTACTAATCAAGGCAACATCCTCTATTGCCTGGTTAGGGTTTTTGGGTTCTTTTGGGGGGGGGGGGGGGGGGGGGGGTGTTATCATTTTTCTGAGCTCTACAGAAGCTCCATTTCCAACAATCTCATGTAACAAGCAACTGCTACCAAGTGCTTCTCCCGTATTTGCAGGTATGAGATTCCCAGAGAACTGAGCAGGACTTCAACAGCAGTATGAGTCTGAAGAAGTGGATGATTTTATACGTGCTGCTAAATTGCTTGGGGGATTCCTGCTTTGAATGTTCTAATTTGTCATTGTTTTTATCTGGAGTTGCAAGTTCCTGTAAGTTGTAAAAACCAAGTCCTAAAGATCTCCGTTTGGGAAGTGGAAATGAAGGGCCTCCTTTGGAATGTTTTTTCTTTTCCTCTCAGTTCCCCTAGCTGGAAGTTGTAAATAGTGCTACTCATGCATTTTTTGGAAAGTGCATTGATTTAAGTTTTCTTTATTAGATTCTGCTAAATATTAAGTGAGATAAACCTAAATTTATCATAGTAGCTATTGTATTGCAGCAGTCCTTCTGAAATGCAAGTACAGAACTGCCTTTTCCAGATGAGTCATACACTGTGAGTGCCCTGTTAATACATTTAATGTGTAATGACCAACTGTTTCTCCTGCTTCCTCCAAATTACTGTAAAATTACTATTCCAAGGAGAGAAAGTAGCTTTTTATTCTGGAGAAGACTGTGGCATTCATTGCTTTCAGTGAGAATGCAATCTCAAACAGTTCATAGGATTTCCTCTGCTAAAAGGCAAGCACGAATTTGCAAATCTTTGAAATAGGAATGAGGCTGCAAGAGAGAAAAAAATAGGTATCTGCTGTTGCATTAGTTCAGTTTGGGGCATGTAGGTGTGTGTGTAATCAAATTAATGTGTATATATATATGTAACTTTGTTGTAGAAATGTTGCAAAGTTCCTTTTTTTTCTGTTTGTAGTTTCAAACAGTGCAGCTCTTTATGATTGGGGGAAAAAATCTGGTTTTCCGAAAGAGGTTTGAGCCTGCCAGAGTTGATGGAGGTGAATGTGGACAGCCAATTAGAGTGGGACAGCTGGATGGGAACAGAGAATAATGTAAAATGAGTAGATTGCTACAGATCTATGCTTGCCAGAACAAAACAGGCAAATTGTTTGTGATTTTAAGGACCCTGAGTTTGAAGACTTAAATAAAGACATGCCTTAAAAAAAATCTAAGAGTATGTTGGTATAATGATACTTCTTTTGAACATTATGCTAGAGAAAGGGTACAAGAATGTCAAACATTTAAAAATTATTTTTACTCAGCTAATTCTTCTATAATGGACGTTAATACTGTTGACATTACTCATGAATTGAATGCAAGCAATTTAGACAATAGATAGTATCAGGTGCTAATAGATCAAATGTAATTATTCTTTGTGAAATAATTTTACACAGTTTAACAAAATTGTTTCAATTATTCTCTGTAAAGGGAAACACTAAGTAAAAGTGAAAATACTAAGCTTTCTCCTCTAGGGGCATTATATGCATTTCTAAGTCATATTTTTTTCTTCATAGCAACTTTTCCTCTATAGCAGCTTCCAGTGCAAGTTATTACAATTCTTTTTGCATAAGATAGGTCATGTGAAGTTCAGCTGTAGGTGGGGCCACTCTGGTTGATTGGGGGACAGTCTTAATAGATCCATTTCATTAATTAAGTCATGCATTTTTTTATTAACAAAACCTGTATGTCAGGTTTAGCCAGCTGGGAGCCATTCTTATGGTTGTTATCTTTGTCAGAAGGAATATTGTGAAAATAAGGAATTACTGTACGCGCTTTAACTCCTGATTAAACAGAGGAATGACATCCGCTCACCTGCTGTCCATGAAAAAATAACTTAGGGGCATATCATGGTGTTGATTCATTGATTCTGATCTTACAGATCTTATTAAGGTAAAAACTATATACATTGTATTGAAAATATACCATGAAGGACTTGCATCATACCGAATCTATGGTCATGGAAACAAGCAAAGTTGAGGCCAAAATTTCAAACATCAAGATTATTTATTGTTTCTTTTTATTCTTGAAGGAACTTTTTCTTCTTGCCCCTATTTTTGGCTGTATAAAATAGTATTTTCTTGCATTTTTTTCTTCTGGTCTTCCATTCCCAGAGATCAGGAGGAAGCAGCAAGGTTTCCAGGAAGTATTTAAGTTGTACTAGGCAGCCAGAAGAGCACATACTTATGGCCACAGCCTTTAGCTTCTTGATACAAATAAATTCAAAGCAGTCTTCACTAGGCTTTCTTCTGGTTCTCAATGGGAAATGCACTAATGGCTTCCACTATCATTAAAGAATGAACTGGTAGGACCTTTCACCAAAGAGGAAGAAGTTCTGTGTATTTGCCCCTCACCAAAAAGACTGCGAAGAAGTATGGATAACAAGATTCATATTATCTATCTTTCTCTTGCCTCTGAGCTAGGCAGGATCTTAATGTTATCCAGGTTCATATAAGATAATGTTCTGTTTGTTTCAATCATACTCTGTCAAAGGGACTTCCATTCTTAGGGTTTTGATGGAGACAGAGAAATACACATTCTTTCATTTAGCTCTTCTTCCCTACTGTCTGTACCAAAGGAGTCATTTTACAATACTTTTACAGTTGTGAAGTAGAATAAGGAATGTCGAGATGTAGGAATTTAGTTTTCCCTTTTGAGCAATGTTACTGCTCATATCAGAGAAGGTTATAATACCTATTGAATGTGTATAAGCATAGTAGGCAGTATTCATACCAATAATTATCTTGTCCTGTTCAAAAATAAATAAGGAATTGAAGAGTGTTGAATTCCGTGTTGGCTAGATTTCACAAGAGCTTTCATACTCATTCAGTTTCCTTGTCAGGTCCTGAGAAAATAATTAATTCTTTGGTTCAGTGCAACCAGTATATTTCCTGCTACAGTGATTCACTTTACCTGGTGGTCATGGAGAAATGAAAGAAAAAACTGCAGTTTTTCTTGTGAAATCCTGTGTCATAAAGTGTAAAACGTTGTTTTCCTCTTCAACCAAGCAAAATTAAAGTGCACAACCATATTAATTTTTTACGCATTTTATTTCAATACTCATGAGTTAAAACTCATGAGGGTAAAGGAAAAGAGAGGTGAGGGAAGCTGATTTAAAATTTTTAGGATAGAGAAATCAATTCAGCACTGTTTATAGCCTCTTTCCAATCCCTATGCCTTAGAGCTTCTCTTCACTGATTTTTCTCCAGCAGCCACCAGTCTCATCTCTCACTTTTCAGAAAGTATGAAAGTTGTGTGTTTTGGCTTCCAGTCATGTGCTATATCCAGCTGATGGCCCTTTCACTGGGAGGAAAGAAAGAACATCTTCTCAGAAAACAAGGATGTTTGTGCTTAGGACAGATCAACAAGGCATAGGAGGTTGAGTCACTGCCTATGCCCTGTGGTGACAGTGGTGACTGAACTTGCAATGGCAAGGCAAAAACTTGTGAAAAACTGGTTTTTTCCATTAAGGCCCCAAACCTGGATCTATCTGCTGAGGTTAACCAGGTAGATGTGCATAACAGTACGCATGCATACTGTTAATGAGCTCTTTAGGGTCTTTCCATGAACAATAATTGCCACTGAGACCTGAACCAAATTTGGGCCTCAGGTTTCTAAGAGGCACGTGTGGGTAATAAGAAATCCAGGACCCCAAAAGGTTGGATTTTAAAGAAAATGAGCTAGAGAAAGACACTTTAATCCCAGTTTCAGCATGGCAGGCTGAGTTTTGCAGGTTGTGACTTGCTCAGTACCATACAGAAGACGTGAAATAGAAGAGGGAATTCAAGACAGAGCTCTTATCCCCAGTCCACTAAATCATTCCCTTAGCATGTGTCCTTGTTTCACGTTAAGGAGAATGGCCCAGACAAGTCTGCCCAGTTGCTTCAGTAAGCTTTGGTACAATAGGGAAACAGACTTCCCCTATATTAAATTTCCCAGGCGCTCCCTTTATCATTTAAGCCATCGTTTTAACTGCCTTGTTTCATAGCGCTTAACTGTCCAAGGATCTGTATGATTTATATGAGCAAGGGTTTGGCAGCAGCAGCTAGGTAAGGCATGACTTACTGAGTAGCGATACGTTGCCGTTGTGTCGTGTACATGGCATTCACGAGATGAGTTGCTAAGTGTATATCCACACAGCAATCCCCAAACCAACTGCATTTTTATATGGGAGAAACCACGATGGCATTAAAGTAGACATTTTGGGTGTCTTTTACCCATGTGGAGGACGGATTTCAGACTGCATCACATGCAGTCCTCCTAGTGAGTCACCACCCACTGCAGAATGGTACGTGTTGCTGTGTACTGTACCAAGAAAGAGGGGAAAATGTGCTGGACACACTCACCTAGAGTTCATCAGTACCTCACTTACTGGCACTCTAGTGACCAAAGCTGGGCATGGGCTGGAGCACAGTATCCCATGTTTGCTTTTCGTCAGAGCTGCATAATATTTTTCAGTAAAACCTTTGAGTAAGATCAGACAAAACTTCAAATACTCTGCATTATTTTCTTGGGACAGGGAAGGAAGTCTCCTCAAATTTTAAAAGTTACATTTTCCTTTTTTTTTTAATCATTCAAAGATTTTTTTTTTTAACCCACTGAATCATCCAGCAAGAAGGTTGGGACAAGGAGCAGTGCCCCATGTGATTCCCTTTCTCAGGTTAGTCACACTGAGGGCTAGCTTTTGGGCTACGTTTTCTAGCTTTAGGGCTACTCAGCTCATCCATGAGTTCATCCCTCTCTGAAATACCATATGTATTCAATTATTCCATCTTTGAAACACACTTCCATTCTTTTTATTTCTTCTAATTGCTTCTCCTGGAGAGAGTCTTCCTCAGCTGGATGTTCCTGGGCATGATGGAAGGCAGGGCTGGCTTCTAGCTTGGGGTCCAAGACAGCTTTGTCTCTTGCTTTTCTGATTCAGTGGAGGAGTTAAGCCAAGTGATCACAATAGCAAATCAGGACACCATAAAATTCACAATCATGTCTGATTTATAAAGAAAACATTGTATTAAGTACAAGATATTTTCTGAGGTTTTTAGTAACAAGCTTTCTTCAGTTGATCATTCCTAAATGGTCCCATGTGCTTCACTGCTTGATTAATTTATATGCCTTTATGATTTTAATTAATATTGTTTTCACCAGAGGAAGTTAGTAGTGATTAGAAAACTTCAAGATGTTCACTTTATCTATGCCAGTGTTTGGGAATTATTCCTGTGATCTTTATTTTTGAAGACTGTTAAATGGCATCAAGAGCACAAAGGAGGCAATGTAAACACTGGGAGAAAAGTAATGCTTATACTTCTAGGAGAACATTTATGGTGATTCACATTTTGGAAACTGAAACACTATCAACGTTTTATTGCCAGATTATTTTCCAAGAAAAAGCTTGGATCCATTGCTTAATCAGTTTCTTCAAAATACTTAGGCTCATATTGAAGCTGGATCACACGGAAGAGGCTGGAAGCCTGTGCTGTGGAAAGGAGTCAGAGGAGCCCTCCATCCTCTGACATTAGCACAGGGGTACGGAATAAGCCCATCTAAGTATCTAAGATGGTGTTTGGATTCTGCCAGGCTGTGGCAGAGGGATACTTGCATTATGTTAAAGGATTAGGACAAAAGTTTCTTTGTTAGGGTTCTAGAGAAGCAGCTTTGTACAGAAAAAATAGAAAATGGAAACATGCTTAATAAAAGCACTCATCACATGAATATACCAACTTGAAGATGAGAATATTCAATGTATGGGTACAAAAAGTCTCTGGATCCTAGTAAAACTATTTTAGAGTTGGGGATTTTTTTCCCCCTGGTGAAATGAAGCTAAAAATTCTACATCATCTTGATGTGAATGAGAGCTAAGAATTTTTCAGAAACTGAAGCCTTGTAAGAAAATCTGAAATGCGCACTTGTATAACAGGTTTTGAGCAAGTTTGGCACAGTATTTACTACTACAGTATAAAGGGCTAGGCTCCTTGATGTATATTTCTAGTTGGCAATTTATCAAGGAAATAAACTTTGGTTTTTCTTTTTTTTGTGACATGTGGATTGAAACTACATTTTCTCTGTCCAAAGCCTTGATTTAAAAGCATTAGATAGTTAAATTCGGTGCTTTTGCAGAAGACTAAAATTGTAACCGAACAAATTATTTATGCAGAGAGAAGCAAGATAAAGTTTCTTTCAAGAGTTCTTTAACATATCAGATTGATAAGAGTCAAAACACCTTTACTGCCATTAAATATTTACCAAGACTTGGCTTTTGGAAGAGGGGCAGTTCAGTGCAGTGTGTTTGGCTCCATGCAATGCTATTGATTAGCTATCAGAAGGACATAGTTAATGGGTAACTGGAAGTATTACAGAGCTCTCCACATTCTTGTCAAGTCTTTTCTCTGAAGATGACCTAAAATAAAGTCAGTTACAACTGGCGTTCACCTGAGACAGATTGCACAAGTTCGCCTACGGTATGAACAAAAGGTTCACAAGGATCAGTTGACCAGGTCTTAGGCAATCCTTTCTAGTAGTTGTCATCACTGCTGGACTTTAGAACTGCACGTGTTTACATTTAATTAGAAAGAACACACAGTTTACATCGCACAGTAGCTATCGGCATTGAATCAGAATTGATTTCCGCTCTCTTTCTCAAAAGGCTATTTCTTTCCTACTAATTAAAAAAAGGCACATAACAAAATGACTCATATAAATTTTAAAGCAAAGTAAACACTATTCCCTGGAGACAAAAATAAAAGTCAATAGTGCATAGTCATTACATAGAGCTTGTTTTCAGGTGATTCTGATGCCTGCATTATGACATGTATCAGTACCATCAACTTTCTTTTATATAGGTGTATATATGGCATGCCCCTTTGCACTGAGTGGACACTTCACTGACTGTTTCAGTTTTCAGGGTCAGGATTCTTATTAATTTCATCTGGATTGTTGTAATTTTTCTAATATGAGTTAATTCACTAATATTCCTGCTTTTTGCCGAAGGATTTTATTCATTTGACATAAAATAGTCTGTGTGTAGGTCACTCATGTAAAGTGGAAGTCAGATTCCATTATCTTTACCAGTGAAAAGCTGCAAAGGAAAGTAAAGGCCCAAGTCATATTAGCATTAACTTCATACATAATTTCTAGCAAAGAAATCTCTATTAGATGTTATTAGTTCTGCAGGCAAATCAAAATTCAGACTATGGTGACAGGCAACACCAATTAAGGCTTCTAGCAGAAATATCTGGCTCTTGATTACACCCACTCTTTGTCATCAGGGAAGATTTCCATGCTTGGCCTTTTGGAGAGTAAGTGTTCATGCCAGCAGTATTGTCAAGCCTGTGGGAGCTGAAGGGGTTACTGAAGGTCTAGACTGGGTTGGTGGGCATTTGGGTGCGTGGGAACTGTAGGAGCTGATCCCAAAGGTCAGAAGGCCTGATGTTTCTTTATGCCATAATAACTTGGTTTTTTTGTGAGTGACAGTGTTCAGGATGAAGCTCTTGGCAAGGATCATCAGAAAAAGACTGAAAGTAACACATAGTGTTTTAAATTACAAAGTAGTACATTGTTTCCTACGGGTTTTTGTTGGTATGCCAGTGGTTGTTATTTTAGTGCTCTACCAAGAGTTACTGCTTTCTTAATTCAGTATAGGTTTGAGGAAAATGGTGCACTGTTCTTTAAACAGTTGTCAGAAATGTTGTTAAAAACGTACTCTCAGTATAAAAAATAAATCTCTGTGACCTTTAGGACAAGATCCTCTGTGTCTCTTCCACCAAGCTTGTGTTTCTGCAAATCCCTGACATCGGCAGTTTCCCTGCTGGCCCCAGGCCAGAGCTGCTGGCTCCACACCACCCACGTACACACCCCTTCAGTGATCCATGTCAACCCAGAGGCCTCCAGCAACCAGCAGAGAGGCACAGGTGCTGCCAGTTCAGCCCAGGGATGGGGAAGGTGTCAATGCCTCTTGTCTGTGAGCTGGCTGTGCCCCTCCTCTTTGCCTGCTGCCCACACCCGAGCCAGGCCCTGCTCTGCCTCTGCTAGATGCTTCCAGGGAGAGCAGACAGGAGGTCGCAATACACAGTAAAAGACGGAGTCGCTGGCACCATCTTAAATGTCCATTATATTCACATATTGAGGTCACTCTTGGTGCCAGCTCTGTCTTCGATTAATAGATAAGGTTCCCTCTCTATTTGCAGTGTTACCTAAATAATCTATTACTGTAGGGAATAACTACAGTATTACAAATACTTAGTTAAAGTTATTTTGTTAACTAAAGCCATAGGCAAATATTTAAAAATGGCCAAAGCATATGAATTGACAATAAAGAACAGATACAAGATAGCAAAATTCTTGCTTGTAGCATCTAGTGGATTAAAGTAAACACCTTACAATTTTTTGGGTTTGTTTTTGTTTTTAATTTTGGATTAATTTTACTTACTTAGAAGCAAGCCTTCATGGTGTACCCAATGAATGCTTAGGCTAGAATATGTAATACAGCCAATTCCCTGTCAAAACATGACAGGAACATTTTATGAAAAGCTTGGTCTTAGGAATAATATATAACTTGGGAAAACTACAAAAAGTATCTGCAATAGTTTGCTGTATTGCAAACACAGTCCTCTAATTCATGGAAGAAATTTGAGAGCCTGTGAATCTGTTTTGCAGTTAGCACAGATACATTGTGGAACCTTGAAGATGTGTAATTATTGTTAACATGTAGCAAGTAATATTCAGGCATAAAGCATAAAATCTACAGTAGTCTCTTCTGTGAACTCAGGTGTACTATATCTCTTTGTGAGAAAAAAGCTAATGCTAAGTTGCAATATTCCAGTCTCTAATCAATCAGAGATAGCAGAGACCCCATCCCCAAGTGCATCATGTGCCCAGGGAATTCAGGTAGATTTCTTAGCTACAAGCTAGCTCCTTAGCTGTGGGTCTGTGCTCTAGCTGAAGGGAATAGCACTATAACTGCAAACACCTCAAAACCACTTCCTTCTGCTCATCAGTCTCATGTACGTTTTGCTCTGTTTCAGTCCAACGCTGTTAATCCAGAAACTATTTTTGTGAAGGTCCTAGACCATTTGATGGCACAGTGAATGTTAGGAATGATAGGTGGTGCTAAATGTCATGTGTGTATCGCTCACATGAGGCTGCTATCCGAGCAATTTGCCCAGGGGCTGCATAAAGTGAACAGAAAACATTTGATTACTGTGCAACTCCCTAAAAGAAGAGTTTGTAATGGAGGCATGGTTTCCAATTATGTCTTGTTTGAGACCAGATCTTAATAGTCCTTCAGCTTCAAGAAAGGCTCAGATGATTAACTCCATGTCCTTACTCCCTCTCCCAGGCTAATCATAGGGAAATGGTATGGGTACTTCAGTGGTCCTGGACAGTAAAAATTAAGCTGAAAAGAATGTGTTTGCTGTTTGGCATCACCAGAAGAGCATCTGGGTTTAGTTTTGTCCTAAATTCTGATTGTGCTGCATCTAACTTGGCTCTTTCAACAGTGATGAGTCTCTTGACATCAGTGAGGCTCAGAGCATTTTGCAAAGGTAGCACTGCAATTGCTCTTATTTAAAGATAAGGAGACTGAGGCCCAGGAGGAAAACATGTTTGCTAGTTGCTTTTAATTGATATTTGTTGAAAAAAAGAAATTATAAGATGGATAGTAGTCAATTCGAACTTTCACTGTAGCTATGAATCTGTGTTTGAATCATCTAGTTCCAGGCTCTTAGGACCCTGTGTTATGTGCAATGAGCATTCCTGTTGTAACATGGTTCATGGTCTGTGTGCCAGAGTCTGCCTTTGGCTGCTGCCTTCAGATAAATTAGTGAGAGTTGGTTTGCTGTACTGAGAAGAAAACAAAGTCCTCTTACCTTGTTTAAATGCAGGCGAAGGAAGACTAGTAAAATATTTGTCTATGGTAGGGCAATGTCATCTAGTTGCCAGTCTACCAGCTGTCAGCCTCCTGACTCACATGTAAGGCAAACTCAACTATTTAATATCCTCCACTTTACAGCAAAATTTCAAAGTCCTTTTAGGTCTTATGGACTTCTTTTGATATCGTCTTATTGCAGTGTTTCCTAAGAGTACCTTTGAGGTAGTATTTTCAAGGTATCAATGCTTTCTGGCCCTTGAGTACGCTCAGTGGCATGAGGGGATGCTCTTCAAAACCATCCTGAGTCTGAGAGGTCTCCAGGACCTGTGAGAAACATTTGTGGTGAAAGCCAAGGTCAGACTTACATGCTTTTGGTAACATTGGATATGTTTATCACTGGGGTGGAGGCAGAGGGAGGGGACAGGTAGGGAATGTTTGGGTTTTTTGCTGCTCTTTTTTTTTTTTTTTTTTTTTTTTTTTTTTTTTTTTTTTTTTTTTTTTTTTTTTTTTTTTTTTGGTTCCTTTAGGTGGAGGATTTTGCTATGTTGTTCAGTAATTGCTTCAGGTGGAAAATTATTTCCCACCTTGCAGCAGAAGTATGCCTGGCAAAAAGTGACAAGTGTTTTTGGAGCAGCACTTCACAGAGTTGATTTTCAGCCAAAGTCAAGTCCCTCTGTGAGCAGTTACAACTGGTGGTATTTGTTTGCAGGCTTGAAGGTACTCTGACTTTGGGGACTGAGGAGACTTCTTGCTGTCTACAGGAGCTGCACAAGTGATATCATCTCATGTCTCGTTTTCTTCTGCCTAGACAGAGTTGAGGTGGGCCCTTGAAGCTCTCAGACCCAAGCTGGAGCAGGAAAGAGGCTGTGTTGCTATAGTAAAGCAAAAGGCCTACTAAAATGAACATGTGATTTACTGAAATCCGGGAACTGTTTAAATACTTCTGTGACCCATTCTTCAGGCTAGAACTCCCATTTATTTTTTTAATTATAGCATCAATATTCGTTGAAGAAATAATCTTCTGATCAATGAAGGAGTTTCAAATTAGTAAATTTCAGAAGGGATGAAAAAAAGTATTTTACAAAAACATATTGATGGAAGTCGGAAATTGCATGCTTTTGAAAAAAATATTAAAATATCTATTAATCACAGTGCCTTTATCTGGAGGAATCACACTGGATACAAAGTGTAGACATCACAATCTATTGGTCACTCAGATGCAATCATTATGAGTTAAGACATGTAGTAATATATTGCAATTTTAGTAGTATATATGTGTTTTTCATGGCCAGTCTTTGAAAAGAAGCCCAGTTGTAGCCTCAGAAAGCCAGTATTTTAGGATCTAAATAAATTACTTTATTTTTCATATATTCTGGAAAAAAAGTCTGAGCTGGTGTGAACAAGGTAGAAGTTTCTGTTGTTTTGTTGTTTTTTTGTTGTTTTTTTTTTAAATCAGGGACCCATATATTCACTGAACAGTTTAGCTTCTCATCTGTCTTTTTTTTTTCTTTAATCTTGTGCCAGATGTTTAAGAAGTGGGCAGCAGGGGTATTTCAGTAACCTGCTTTCGACATTATTTACATACCTTTGTGTTTTTCCATGGTGATCAATGCTCAACTGTAGTGGAACTTCAGTCAGTAAATTTTATGTGCAATTGCTAGAGTATTTTTTTTTTAATTAGTCCATTCTAGGAATTTTAATGTCCCTTTATAAATATTTATAATTTCAATACATCTTCATTTAATTGAAAAGGTTTTTCACATTGTTTTCAGATAATCGCAGGTAGAGTGCACAATGGCATGTGAACACTCTGACCTTTCAGCTCCTCTATTTCTCTTAGTTCATGCACATTTTGTCTGTCCATGCATATTAATTATATTTTAGTTTGTGTATGGTTTTCCTTCATGGACTATTGGAACAGACAGTGTTTTCCATGCAAACACCTTAATAAACTGCAAAGAAAGAAAATATGCTATTGCATACTAGCAGCCGTCTTGTAGACTGTCTTGCAAACTGTAATCAGTGTGTACTGCTACTAGAAATCCACACTGAAAGAATGTTTGATTTGTCCAGAAATTTCTGGCACACAGATACAAAGCATTTAATAATAAATTCTGGTTTGTGCAATGAAATTGGATTTTTTCTCTGTGAGTTGGAATCTCTATGAACTTAGCTCAAACTCATGGATAAAACTGAATGGGGTCCTTTAGAATTGATTAGCACATGCAAATCATATTTCTAAGTAATCCAGCTGATTTAATGATTTTAGTTTTTGAGTTGTAGTATTTTTATTCCTTTCATTTTATTGAAAAATCTTCTTTTGCAAATAAATCCCCTGTAGCTGCTGGGTCTGCTTGCTAAAAGACAGTCCCATTTAGCACAGGTTAATAACACATCAGTAACTTACACTAATTAATTCAACTTTATGTAAATCACAATAAAAACTTTTTCTGCAGCTCAGGGATGAACAACAAGATGCTACAGCTAAAAATAAATGCTTCTTGAGGTTTTGCTGAATATTTTTTTTACATTTTCGAATTTTGATGGTTGTTATATACTTCTAGAAGAGCCTTGTGGAAAAGGTTTGTTCTCTTTGTTCTCTGTTACTTCTGAAATAGAACTTGTTTTGAATGTGAGTCCATATATGACAATATTGAAAGTATTAATTAATTCTTGCAGCTCAGCCTTAGACTGAAACTTAATAGCACATATGGTTTGGTTTTTCCCAGCTTATACAAGTCTTTGTCTGAAGGAATGAGTCCGAAGAACCAGCCTAACTGTGCTTTCAGTACTTCTGAAGGTGGACTGCAAGGAAGGGAGGATGTTGTGACGCTAACCTATGGCCAGATTGAAGAGCTGGCAGCTCAGCTTCAGCAAACTCGATCAGAGCAAAAGGACACCAAGCTGAAGCTCCAGAAAGCCCTGGAAGCTTTGCAGGAGGCAAATGAAAAAGTTCAAAAGTAAGTCACTCACCTTCCAACAAAAAATACAGTTGTAATACACATTAAGCTTTTTTTTTTTTTTTCTGGTATTTTGTCTCTAACTGAAAGTGTGGC
The DNA here is from genome assembly GCA_013401135.1 of Cettia cetti. Lineage (NCBI taxonomy): Eukaryota > Metazoa > Chordata > Aves > Passeriformes > Sylviidae > Cettia > Cettia cetti. Next base: position 35,079 of record VZUI01044302.1, on the reverse strand, counting down.
AGTCCTCAGAAAAGGTCATTTAAAGCAATTCCTTCTTCGGCAACTCATTTCCTACTCAGTGTGAAGCTGATCATTTTAACAGTTTTGTGCTATTAGGCGACTCAGGGTACCTCTCATTACTGTTATGGAACTTGCTTCCTACATGTGCAACACAGAGAAAGTCTTTCCATCTCCTCTGAATGGTTTTCACTGTATTTTTACCCTGTGGAAATCCTATGGCAACAGAGTATTTGCCTTTATAATTGCATGGTGGAATATTACGGTTTTTCATTTTTGGTCTGTTACACATCTGGCAGGTTTCATGCCACAGTAAATGCTTATGGGGTTGTTTAGGGGCGGCTTCAAAATCTCACTGAGAGCCACAGGAAGTCTCTGAGTCAGTGAACAGAGATTGTATTCTCTTTCTCGTCATGAGTTTCCCTGTTAAAAGGTTACTGAACTCCAAAACCTGAAGTTCATCTCTAATGAAGTACGTATTGTCATGTTTGTTATTAGTAGTGCCTCTTGACAGTCCAACGTTTCTCATCTCAGCATTGCATTCATCATCTGCAAAATTCTTCTCTCTCACCCATCCAAGATTATTGATGCTGAACTGATGCAAATTGTCCTGCCTGTCCATATAGGTCTTCAACTTTAACATCCACAGCATATTTACAGAGTAGCCAGAAATTGGCTTATAATGTATTGCAAGGACCTAACAAAAGCTTTTCTTGTTTAAAAATACATTCTGAGTTCTTCTATTTAAAAATAGTTATATTCCTATATTTTTAATTTATTTGTAACTGCATAAAATATAATTAAGGTATCTATATATAAAAATGCATATTTTTAGTCATCACTTGAAATCCTCCAGTGGGTTGTTTGATAATCACTCAAGTCTTTATTCTGAGTGCTTAGATAGATATATTTGAAATTTCAGGAGGTGTGTGCCTGATAAAAATAAACCTATGAAAAAAAATTAAGGTGTGGTAAAGAGATTGAACCTTTCTGTACACTGTTTTAGGTTGTTACATCTAGTTTTATTTATAAATGTTTAGTAATATAGTTATTCAAGCAGAGGTTGGGTTTTTACTGTTTTTTTGGGTTTTTTTCCCTAAGTGAAACAATCTTGTTTAATCCCATGTACCCAGGGTGGCTAAAGTAGAAGTGCAGCCAAAAACAGAATTAAAGTAGTGGTGATGCACCACGATAGTGAAAAGAATTTATGGAATTTAACATGCTCAACTACTTGGGAAAGTTTTGGTCAGGTTAGTTTTCATTATTGTTAAGATCAGACGACTGAGCCTATAGCAAAATTAAACAATTGGTTTAAATCTTCTGATGACAATAGCATGCCCTTTTTACCACGAAACTGTGGAAATGCTCTGCGCGTCTTCCCAGCACCCAGAGTCATCCACCCCCATCTTATAATTCAACCTGCAAACAGATTAAGCAGCTGAGTTTGTGGAAAGTGTGTTTACTTTGAGCTAAGAACCCTTGTGTGACACTATAGAGATTCCTCTGACACCTCTGGGAGAGCTACACAGACAGTTCGTACTCAGCAGCAGGGAAACCAGGCTGAGAATTCCAAATTTCTTTGTAACCTCAACTGCTTCATACAAATCAGTGTTTGGCAATTAGGCTGGAACTCATTTGTTAGCTTAGCATTTTATTTAGAAGATGTAGGATGTTCTACGTTTCAAAAAAGAACTGACAATTTATAAACCTGTCAACAAAAAGGCTTTTTGGTATTAATTACAGTAGTATTAATTATTAGCAGTGCCTTAAGAGGATACTTAATGTAGTTTAAAATGTGGCACTAAAATTCATAGACTAAAGATCATTCTAATATGCCTGTTTTCTTGACTTTTTTAAATGCTCAACTAAAATTGAACTCTGACATATGAAGGAAGTAGTTTTGTCAGCTGTATAAAGTAGTTTCTCAATATTACTCAGTAAAATAGCAACAGTTAAAAATCAGAGGAGTGAAATAATTATGACCATTAAGAAAGAGCATCATTGTAATTAATAAAATAATGTTGAGAAAGGATGTACTTTGTATCTTAATGCAACGTCGTTTACTGGTTTTGCACTGCCTTTGCTTAATCTGTTCTCTGGCAACACTAAAGAATTTTTTAATGTACTTTAAAACTTCAGTGTTTCCATTCAGCATGATATGCAGAGCTTAAAAGAGAGTTGTAATTCTCCACAGCATTTCCATCATGTCAGCCGTTTGTGTACTCACCAGTAGTTGTTGCTTTCTAAACGTGAGACCTGAGTCAGAGTAGTGGTCCTGTGCTTTCCATCAGGACAAAAAGCATCTAAAAAATTTCTTGATCCTATCCCACACAAAACAGCAGCTGTGAACCAGAAGGGGGATGTTTTGGTATGTACTTATAGTGAACTTTTATGTAGTAAACATCTGTCTTTACTGAAGTAGGGTGAGCATCTCACATTGGCTCACTGCAGTGTGAGTTATAAATTGAGACTCTACTCTTGCCTGTGAAAATGATTCACCGTCCTAACAGGGGTGCTGGTGTAAAACAGAGAGCTCAGAGGGTGATCACTCAGGTTTAGCTGCATTTGCTTGAATCTGTTTTGATTTTGAGACACTATCAAGATACACTTAGACTTTCAAGAGAGTGCTATTCTTTATAAAGCAAGTACACATTTTAACTGTGGTCTATGCATATAAATACATGTGTGGGCACACATAACAATACATATTTATTCCATAGACTATTATGATCTGCACAATAATATTTTTAATCAATACTCTGGAATGGCTACTACTATAATTTTCTAGATTTAATTAACATTTTTAATTTATGGTTACAAAGAATTAGGACAGGAGCACAGAATTCACCAGGAGTGTTAGTATAGTACCACTGGCCCCCTGCAAGTTTGTCCTGCCTGAGAAGCCAGGAGCCAGCTGGTGCAGTCCCAGCAGGGAAATGGGGCTGACCTGGAGAAGGTGGCTGGGAGAGCCTGTGAATTAATTAATACCTCTGCCAACAGAGGAAGCAAGGCATTTTAAAAATGTCCTTCCGGCTGGAACCTCTGGGATTGTGGAGTGGTTGCTGATGTCAGAGAGATCAGAGGAGGTTATAATGTAATACCAAATCAATATTAGCCAATTATCAGTAAAGGTTGAGGCCACTTTTGATGTGGTTTTTCCAGGAAATGTTCTATTTTTCTGCAACAGCTTTGCAGCTGGAGTGAATTTTAATGCAATTTGTCTATTGGGGGCTTCTATTTTTGTTCTGATAATGTAATGATGCTAGCTCAGTAATGCGCAGCTCTGCATGTGAGCACAGCTACTCTTGCATAGTCATGTAGCTGTGTAAAGTGGCAGAGGAGGGTGAGTGGGTAGAATTTCTATGTAATCCTCTAAAAATAAACACAAATCCACAAAGTAACAGTGCAATGCTAAAATATACAGGTATGAAAATAAGCATAAATAGTGAGAAGAATCCTGCTTGTGTACTTTGTCAAGGTAGTTCTGACTATGAATAAAGGTAATATAAAAATGATGCAAACCAGAAGTCATTGCTTCATTTGTCCTTAACTGTTTATTAGAGGCCTTTTATTTTGATTTTTTTTCTTTCTTTCTTTTAAAGAGGAAGTCAGGAGAGTTACAGCTTAGGATAAAATATTTCAGTTGATTGAATACATGAAAAGCTAAATGATCTTCTGAATTAAATTCTGTCCGTAATAACATTTGCTTTAGCCCGTAAGGTCTGATTTTTTTTTTGACCACCTAAATTTCATTGTGACTGGAACACATCCTTTGTTTAGTCCTGAATTTCCCTCCAGCCTTTCTGAAAATGCTTTCTCTGCTTTTGTACTTGTTCATTTATTTTCTTAGCTGATGCTGATATCTAAGTTGATCTATGAAACAACAAAAACAAACAGTTACTGTCAACAGTTGACACGGATGAAAAGATTACAAAAAATGTAAAGAAATAAGAAGCAAGCATTTATTAAGTAGTTAGTGTCCTCCTCTTCTGAAAGTAAAACTAATCTGCCTTCTGAGTGCGGGAGCTGTGTGCGTTTCACATCAATGTCCAACACGTTCTTCAGTACTGGCTGGAGGGTCTAATCTTTCCCAGAATGATCAGAGCAGTGCAGTTCAAGAACAAGGATGAATATTTGAATAATCACACCACAATGTGAGGTGACCCTCCAACAGGGGACTGACCAGATACACATATGGATTTTGGGAAGAAGCTCTGATGCTCTTTTTTAACACAGCTGTGAGAAGAATGTGGCTAAGACCCAGTAGTCTTTCTGGAGTATAGCTGGCAAAAGAAACCATGAGGAGAAGAGAATTTAACACATGGGTGTAAGGGAGTTCGCTTCATTGATGTGATCTGAGGGGAATGTCTAATGACTGGAAGAATCAAACTTGGCAATGAAAACACAAAGCTCTTTTCATCAATTCAAATGCTGACTCTAAAGCTGCAGATGGTTACCTCCAGCCTTGCCTATTCAGTGTGGGGTTGTATAAAATGGCACTTTGGTGAATACTAATAGATCAAAACAAAGATTTAATAACATAAAGATGTGGTGTTCATTTTTAAATGAGGATACAGGTCAATGTCTAAGAAAAGAGTGAAGTAAGTATCTTTATGTATGGGTCTAAAGTCTCTAGAGATTTTTAACTGCAAACATATCTTTAGTGTGCGGATTTTATTCAGTACAGGGCAGCTATGCAGGGAACAGGCTAAAAGCAAGATTTCTGAATTATTATACTAATTGAGCCTCTTTGCAACATGCAAATGTTGTTAACTAGTTATCTCCCTTTTAAAATCATACCTACATATATTTAGCTGAAGTATACATTGTAGCTTGTATGTGTTGAGCTACTTGTTGTAGAAAAGAATGGAGCTAGTTAATTAGAAATTGCAGGCAGAAGCACTTCACAAAAGAAACAAGTTGTACATTCACTGGGACTTAAAGCTGTTTGTTTTGGAGCAACCACCAAGTCTTAGAGAACTCAGCTGGCTTTATTTTAAATTGGAGAGAGATATTTCTTTTGTTTTCTTCTTTCAAAACAATAAATATGATTTGATTTCTTACTTTATTAAGATATTATATTTAGATGTTGAGACTTTTCTATTAAAACTATACTGCGCGCTTTTTTTGTGGTTTTTTTTTTTTTTTTTACTTACAAAATTGTATTCTGGTGCATGTCAGATCAAAACATTAAATACTTGAGGATAGGAGTACAATTTCATAGATATTAATAGTTTCACTGATTTGTGTCAGTAAATAATTTAGCACACGTCAAAAGTGATTTTGCTTTTAATGATAACTACTGAGCTGCCCGCTGCTGTGAATTTCTGCTGAGTTTGAATAGTAGTTGGTAATCTTTTAATATCATATGGGGAATAATTTAACTGGTGCTGGTGTTTTGAAATGTAAAGTAAGTCCTGGTGTCTTGTTGAAGAATGTAGATACAGAGCTAGTTTCTTAGTTACAGCAAATTGACTTTGCTCTGTCGCACTAAGTTGCATTCATTTGTCCCAGTTAAGGGGGTGACCTGTAGTTTACTGAGAAGCAGATGCTGGTGAGTACATTCAAAAGACAAGTGAGTGAGGGCAAGGTGCTAAGAATCTTACACTTGCTGTAGCAATCCACAGAAGTCAATGGACATCAGAGTTTGTATGGAAGGAAATGGAAAGCAAAGGAAGACAACTTTTGTAGCAGTCTAAGATACCAATGCAAATGAATAAAGGTTCTGGATTTTCAGAATTGGATAAAAGTTTATTAAAGGGGATTCAAAATGGAAAAAACTCCTTAATGAGAACTGATATGTTGGTTGCCTCATACAATGATTAAAAGCAGATTATAAGCTCCATGGGGCCCATAAGAGATACACAATCTCCACAGGCACAGATTTATGGTGTTTAGGAAACCCACACTAGCCAGATGGAAGATTCCCAGACACACAAAACTACCGTATACTCTGAAGAATTCTGCAGAAATGATGCAAATTTTTTGGCGTACCAGTTATGAATTGGAACATGAGAAAGTCCAAAACACAAAATCTAGTAACAGCCACTCATATCACATACAAAAATATTACCACAGAGTATCAATTAGAAGCAATGTGAATGTACCAGATTTAGGGATAATAGGCTGGAGCATTCTGCTTTAGTCAGTGAGGAAATAAGACTAATTGAAATATGTGAAAAAAGTCATGTTTGATCAAACTGAAAGCAGTACATAGCAGGGTCAGAATTTTTTTAAATACTTGGAATTCTGCACCAACACCACTGATTCCTCTCAGAAAAAATTACCTCACACTGCACTAATATGCATGGTGAAATGATTAATTACACAGTCTTATAGAGATACCTGTTTGTTGTAATAAAAAAAGAATTGAGTAGGCCAATGAGGTTATATGTAGCCTCAGAGAAGTTCAACATATATTCTGGGTCTGAAGGAAACAAAATATTGAACTAATATTGAAATCTAAGGTGAGCTGAACAAATTCTGTCATCATTGGCATATTCTCTGAACTGCTGTCATTACACATTTCTGTATCAGATCTTTTTTCCCTTGGTAAGGCTAACATATTATTCATACTGTACAAAAGGAAACATATAATTTTTGGAAAGCTGGAATAAAATGTATTTTCCTTATTGGATTATATTATCTTTATTGAATTACACCAGTTTTTTAATTGAGCACTTCATGTTGCAATCCATCTAAAAATTTGCAGGGTGTGATGGAGGTAATGCTGAATAACTCACTACCACTAATACTGGCAACTTCTCAGCCCAAAGAAGCACTTTGGATAAGCACTTGGGATAGAAGGACTTGGATGAGAATAAGCAGAAAACTTCTAACTGAAAACATTATAAAACAGTCGACTTTTTGTCTTTTCTGCCGGAATTCCGTGGAGACCCAAATGGAGGAGCACGTCCTGAGACAGAGTGAGGCACGCTGGTTTCAGAGATCCATGCAGAGCAGTGTGACCCCAGATATTTCTTTCAAAAGTATCCTTGGCATCTGCCCACATTCCACCCTTAGTTTTCTAAGCAGCTGTTTGGGAGCAGGGATTCTCCTCCAGGGTGTGACAGAATGGATCTGAGTTTTCTCCTCCATCTGTGGAGATCCTGTTCAGGGGGGCGTTTTAGCCACACAGGTCTGGTCTGGATGCTCCCTGTTCCTTGCTTTGAAGCAGTGCTGTGTAGCAGAAATAGTGCAGGCTGCTTGGATGAGATAGGAGCAAATAGTCTACTCACCTCTGAGAAACAAGACCTGTTTCTGACACCTTTAGGCCTTTTGCTCAGTTTTATCCAATGCCTCTTGTACATAAATACAAAACCAGTATCAGAACTTCCATCTCCCATTTTCCAGGTGGGCACCCTTGGTCACCACCCACAGAACCACACCTTCACGTCTAATAGCACCTTGTTTGTTTCTTCCCTAGAAATTCACAGCTTCAGAAAGAAAAGCATAGAAGTGTCTTCAATCCTGGTGTGTACTGCTCCCCTGAGAAGTGGCAGATGTGGATTAAAACCAGGTTTTCTTGGCTTGGCTGAATGCTCTAACTGAAAATATTATTTCTTATGCTTGTCTTGAAAAGAAGAACTGGTAGCACTGCTGTTATCTTTATCACCTTGAAAGAAACTTGTGGCCTTAGAGAAGGTAGCTTAAGGCTTTCTGGACAGCCTAGAGCAAGACACTAAAAACAAGGTACTGCCCTTAGTAGAGCAGGTTGTCTAAAAGTCTTATACAGTTATAATGTGTGCTACTGCCAGAGCAGATTATAGGATATCCTTCTCCTAGATATTTTGGGTGTCATAAATTGTAGTGAGGCCTGTAGCATGTGACAGTTTATGGTGAGTGCCGGTACTGTTGCTCAGTGGTGCACTTAACAGAATGAAGACCAAAAAAAAAAAAAAAAATCCCAACCAAAGGGAATGACAGGTATGCCTTTTGTGCATTCCTTGCACAGCCAAGATATCCATTGGCTGCAGGGAGTTTCACATGGATGAAGAATGCAAAACTGCACATACAGTGAAAGTCAAGTATTTATTTTCTTTTTGTAGCTATGGTTTACTTTTACTTAACCTCTGTACATTGTGGATTGCAGATATTGTTTTGTTAAAGTTAGGGTAGTTACAATATAAACACAAATATTTATTGTCATTTGAATATTTATCATCTCAGCCTTTCACAAAAAAAAAAAAAACAGTGCTGAAACTTCATTCCCTCAAACACTGAAATGTATTCTATGAAAGTCAAATGTTTTCAGAGTCAACATAATCACAGCATCCCAGATTTTGACCTGTGTGTTCATTTACAGTTTACTTATAGCTGCTTCAGAGAGATGGAAGTTTGTAGATTACAACGTGGTTTTATTGATTTATCAGTAGCAAAATACACTAAGTATACACTCAGTAAACTGGATCGGCTAGCTCTTGGGCTTGTATTGTATAATATCAGCTTGTTGTGGAATACTTCAGAACAAAATCAGAATGTTGGCATAGTTAACTTCAGTGGTGTAAACCAGACTTGCAAAGACTAATATTTAGTAAGACCAATAACACAAACAAATTAGATTTTGAAGTTGTTTGCCCAATAGGAAGAGGCATGCTGACACAGTATTTGTAAGCTTATAGTTAACTATTCTATGACAAATTATAAAATAACTTTGAACAGCAGATTGAGTGCTCCTTGAAAAATAGCAAGAAAACTTTTTCTCAGACTTGCTTTTTTTTCCAAGATGATAGAAAGAGTGTCACAGCAAATACTCATTTACTTTAATATTTTATATCCAAATAAAATAAGTCCATGGCATTTACATTGCCGTTACTAAATAGTATTTGGTTTGTTTGCAAGAGTCATTTATTTGTGGCTTGGCTGAAGGAATAAAAATAAATTTGCGGTTCTTTCTGTTAATACTCATACTGTTTCTTAACATATGCAAAAGATTGAATACTGTAATGTATATGCAGAAGCTCAAAAAGAAAACCCAGACTTTCTGAAGCTTCTGAATTACGTATAACCTTTTCAAGAATTGCTGGGATAGTTCTTTACAACAACAAAAAGGAATAACAGACTAAGCTAAAAAGTATTTTATTTTAAGCAAACTTGAAGTAATTTAAATTTTTCCACTGCTTGAAATTAAGTATACTTTAACTAAACCAGGGGCTAGTTATCTGAGAAAAAAATTACAGTTTGTGTTTCTGAACTACTACTGAGCCATTAATTAATAGTCAGATTTTTCCATAAGACTTATTTTTAACAAGATTTTGTAGAAGGGCAGCATCAACTGTATTTATGAGAGCTAACAACAGCTTTAACCCCATAATCACCACTGTTGTTTTATTGGCAAATTGCTTGATTTTCCTGTTCTACATTTATGCTTTGATGTGGGTATAAGGATCCAAACACTGAGCTGTTGGAAGGCATAAATCTTTAGGACCAAATTTTATCATTTTAGCTTCAGATAATGGAATTCTTGCCCATAGGAAGTATCAGAATTCAGCCTTTGAATGAAAGATGCTGCAGGTATTGTGTATTGTGCAGGTATTGAAATGTGTACAGTAAAATTGTTTTATTTAGCAATTTATTTTGTCTTCATAATATATGCATTTCTGTCATTTCTGTTTCAATCTTTGATAAAATAATCATAAATTATTTAAAGGATGTGACATGCGCATCAGACAAAAGGGATATCTAAGTGGTGCACTCAACACAAAAGAAATTTTGTAGATTTTACTCTACTCTTTTGAAGAATTTTGTGACTCTTTATGAAAAACCGAATTTTTGTGCTTTCATCAACAAGAATTAGAAGGTTTTTCTCCTACAATCTGTCCCACTCGTGTCATCATTAGGCAGAATTGCCACCAGAGGAAACATTAGGAGGAAGAGAAGATATTTTGGCCATGGGTTTTTTGTTACTTTTTGAGGAAAGATTACCCTTTTTTCTAGAAATATTCTTCAGAAGTGTGACCAAATGTGAGTTGTCCTGAAACCACCAGAGAGGTAGAGAATTCACTGACATATAACTAGTAAGAGCTCAGTAAAATGCTTTCCTTTTGCATCCATACCTGTTTCCATTGCTACTTGATCTTTCAGTGATGTGGACATCATTCCACCTCAGGCAGTATCACATTGGTGGTAAAATATAACAAACCTATGTAAAACCAATTTTTAATGTGGAGGAACTTGATGATGACTTATAGGAAAGAATTTTCTCTCCATGAACTCCAGATTAATTTTGGTCAAGGGGTGGAACCACCTCAGGTAGGTGGAACAGGACTGAGAGCTGCTTAGAGCCATCAAGTCTGCATTGAGTTTTTTAAAATACATGTGTAATCGAGAAAAAGTTCACGTTGTCTTTCTTGTTAATGATATGGAGTTTGCCAGAGCTGTGCTCTGATGGGATGTACTTGGGAAACAGCCTGAGTGGTTGTCTTGGTTTAACCCCAGCCAGCAGCCAAACCCCACACTGCTGATCACTTCACCACTGGGATTGGAAGGATAAAACCTGGAAAACTTATGAGCTGAGATGAAGACAGGTTTGTAGGAAATGCAAAAGCTGCACATGCAAGCAAAACAAAACAAGGAATAGATTCACTGCTTCCCATGGCAGGCAAGATGTTCAGCCATCTCCAGGAGAGCAGGGGCCCATCACACAGATCAGCCACTTGGGAAGACAAACTCCATCAATCTGAATATCCCCCCTTCCTCCTCCTTCCTACTTCCTTTTCTGCTGAGCACAATATCATGTGGTCTGGAATATCCCTTTGGTCAGTTTGGATCACCTGTCCCAGCTGTGTCTCCTCCCAACCTTCCATGTACTCAAGCTCCTTTCCTAGCGTGGCAGTACGCAAAGCAGAAAAGGCCTTGGCTCTGTGTAATCCCTGCTCAGCAGTAACAAAACTGTCCCTATATTATTAACCCTGTGTTCAGCACAAATCCAGAACACAGCCCCACACCAGCCGGAAGAAAATTATCTCTACCCCAGACAAAACCAGCACCAGTGATACTGATAGTGCATCAGTATTTGCAATTGTACAAACGTTTTGTAAACAGGACTTGACCAGAACATGTCTGAAGGAGGTGAGACTTGCTTGGAATAGGAAGATGAGAGGTTGAGACTTGACTTTACAAAGTGTAATGTGTAATGTGTAAAGAAAGGTGTAATGTGGTGCTTTCAGACTGATACTTGCAACTTATTGAGTCTCTTGATAACCAAATTCTCTGCAGATCTGTAAATAAATACTGACTGTTCATTTTGAGGAAATTGGAAACTGTTTGTTTTAGATAATAATTTTTCACATTATGTTTAAATTTTCCTGAAGATAGGTATAGAACAAACCAAAAGAGTTCCATTTTTCATCTCCTGAAATACATTTCTGTTGCATATAGTATAAGAAGACTGGTGAGCTGTTGCCAGACACATTTCAGGGCCCAAATTGAGAAGATGAGAGAAAAATTGCTATTCAGCAATTTTAGGGTCCATTCAGCGGGATACTTCTTTATTATTATTATGCTTGTGCACATGAGAAACCCAGATCTGAGACTGTATGGCTCTCAAGAATGTGAGGAACAGTTCAAAGACACAGTAAGATTACCTCTGATTTATGGCACTCTAATGATACTAAACATCATGACCAAGAGCAGGACTAGTGTTCATCAGGAGTTTTCAGGAATTAGTATTTTTCCCTCTTCAAATGAATAAATGTAAATAAATGTAAAAGTAAAATGGCAGAATACTTTCTGTGGGGAAGGCATATTAGCATAAGGTAAAACTGCTAGTTTTCCTTAAGCAGGCAACACAGACTGCCAGGAAGTATTTGGCAAGAAAATCCAGGAGACCCTTGCCTATTCATAACCGCACAAACTTCATGGAAATAGAAGGAGTACACTGTAAGGAGTAGGTTCCCGTATCAAGATTTCTCCTAAGAAAAGAAAACAGCTGTGACACCAAATGTGTGGAAACAGTACTTGTCAGTGCTAAAAGTCATTCAAGCTTATGGAAAAAAGGTATAAAAAAGGTTTTTCTGGCATAAACATAAGTAGTAAATTTTGCATAAAATTTCCATATAAACTGTTGGATTCATGCTGGAGTAATAAAGGAAATTTGGAGATTTGATTAAATAATCTGATATGTATGATTTGACTTTAAATATGCCAAGATATCCTGTATTTTTTTTTTTTTTTTTTTTTTTTTTTTTTTTAATCTCTAGTATCAGCTGCATGCTCAGATGTGAATGGTCCATCCAATAGTAAGAGCCTGGTCTTTATGATATGTTGTAGATTTTGATTTACTGAAATACAGTGTAGTTGTTTCAGGGTTTATTTTTCTTTCTCAGAAGCTCATTTATTTTTGGCAATCAGTGTATGCTGTCCTGAGCAAGCATTTGAAAGTAAAGGAGTGATTTCTTTCACAAGGTGGCATTAAATCCAGCATAGAAGCCAAGTCCTGATTTTGTATTATCCTGTAATGTGTAACAATTCACATCAATGCAAAGTAGGGTAAAATTCTGTCAAAACAGACCGTGTTTACTGCTCACTTTTCCTGCTGCTGGTGATGGCACAAGGTGAATAGTAATGGTGAGCTAGCTCTAATCTTCCAAACAGAAGGTAGAGGGCAAACAGTTTGACAAGATTAGTTAATGTGGACCACAGATAAAGGCTTAATATTTTAGCCAAGGCCTGTGTAAGCCAGGTTTATTTTGAAATATGTCTGCTGTGAAGAGCCCAACTGGCTGTATTTGCTTCTAAGTTTAATCATATACAGAATTACTCTTATGGGTTGAGAAGATGCTGAAAGGGATTTAATAGGAATGCTTGTTTGGTGGCAGTGCTTTTCAGAGGCAGAATGGTTTGCCCTGCCAAATATAAGGCCTGTACATTTAATGGAACATACTTTTTGGAGTAACATTACAGTGTTGGGCAGGCAGGAATTGCCGCAGTACCTGTAGTGATTACATTCAGCTCTGTGATCTACCATGGTTTGGAGCTCACTGATGCTGCTAAATCAGTCTCTAAGACAAACGTTTTAAGACCAGAAAGGACCATTAATACCAGTCAGTCCAGCCACCTGTCTGACAGAGGGCACTAAATTAGACTCGGCATCAGGTTCAAAACCATGGCTGAACTCCAGTGTGCCATTTAGAAAGACAGCCTGTCTCTGATCCAAAAAAATGCAGAGGGAACTTTGTTAAGAAGAGAGAGGCAACCTGTGCATTGGAACCATCATGTGGTCTTTATCACTGTGATGGTTTATGAAGGAATTGTTACAGACCATTGAATTCAATGGGCAGTGATTTTTACTTAGATGATAAAAATTATTGTTAAAAAGGTAGGCTTTTGAAGTGGCAAAATAATACCTGAATTGAGGAATAAGGATAATTAAAAATTCACTGAATCAGCCAGGAGTAAGGGGGTGATGGCTGTGTAGCATGGTAGATAGGTCATGCACTGCAAGGTCATATTGATATCAGGCTTCGAACCAGTGATTATTTAAGTATTTTATTCAATCAGAGAAGCCTCAAATTTTGAAACTGAGAACAAGCCACCCCAAGACACAGTGTTAACACGGTGATACTCCCTTGAGAGGGAAGCTGCTGGGGTCCAGTTCCCTCCTGCAGATAATAGAGCTGAACCAGTTTTCTCCAGTCTCCTGAGTAAATGATCCTATCCAAGTGTGTGGTTTCTGGGCAAGACCAGTATCACAGCAGCCTCTCTTCTCTATGTAATTTGTTTCCTTGAATTGACAGAAAATGCCTGAAAACAAGTGTGCCATTTAGAATTTTATGAGGTTTATCGGAGAAAAAAACTAAAGGAAAGGAGAGGGAGTTAATTTATTCTAAATGAAATTTAGTGAATTTGTTTGTATGACCACTCACCAAACAATGATTCACTGAACTCTGCTCTACACTGCTTGCTTTTGTCCAATGCATTTTATTTATCTAATATATTTTCAAAATATATTTATTTCATCTAATGTATTTATCTAATATATTTTCCAAAGCTTAGTTTCTAAAGGGAATTCGTGTCAGCAAAACACATTCCACAAGAAGCCAGAAATCATGCAAGGAAGGCCATCTTCGTAGCCTAAGCCTAATCTTATCTACTGGAAAGATAACCAAGGGTTATAGCTTAGGTTTATAAGCCTTTATATAGCATTTCAAAATCCAGGATGGTTTTGTTTTTATCACTTAACTCCTCCATTTGCAGGTAGAAACCATTGTTTTTGGTTAGTCTATATATTGCTTAGCAGATTAGGACATGGGCTACTTGAAGGGTGCCCTTTTCTGTCAGTTGTGTGTCCATTTTGTCTATTTCTGGGGCATGATTCCTGGGAAGGTCACTCCGTGACTGCACAACTGTCATATTCAGAACTTGGGCGTGAAGACTATGTTGTCTTTGGAGTGAGTTCCTTTGGCCAGAGATGGAGCTGTGTGGAAGGATGTACCAATCTGCATGAATTTATGCAGTTGCAGAGTTTTTAGTGGTCCCAGTCTACAGGTTAGAGCTAGACTTCTTCAGCAGAATATGTGAAAGAGGGAGGCAAGCCAAAAATGTGCATAAGAGTGAGCAGCAGAGAGTAGTAGGTAACATACTTGCACCGATCTGTTCAGCTTCTGGGCTCCCAGAGCAAACTTCTCTGTCAGTTAGGATTTTAAGTCTGCTTTATAGAGACTAAGTCTAAAACTAAAGTTGTTTTTACTCACAGGAGTAAAGCCTTGTTAAAAGTCAGAGCAGATTGTCAAGCAATTCAGGATCTGTCTAAGAACACTCCACATAACAATATACGCTCCATCCAGGCATTGACAACTGTGTGCATAGGTGACAAGGAGCAAAGTTTGAAATAACTGAAGAGAAGTTGAGAATGGCTGAGAATTCGTCTTGGGGAGGACTCAACTAGTAATGATCCTGTTCAGGAAGTTTTCCTATGAAGATAAAGATCTTCTTAAACCTTAGCAATGAGTTTAAAAGGACGTAATGAAACCTGTAATATCATAGCAGCAAGCCCCTTACAATTTTCTTTTTATTTCTGTATAGAACACAGATTCAGCTGCTTAATTCCAAATTTGTATGGGGGAAGCATTAAGCCACTGCAATTCAAGACTCTTAATAGTGTGTGTTTTGCAAACTTAGAAATAATGATGGACCAGGTGTCTCTTTCCTAAATTGTGTGTTTTATTTAATTTTTCCATTTCATGGGAGCATTACAGAAGTATGTGGTGTAGATAAAGAATATTTCTAGCCATCATCTTTGTGCTTTTCATCATTGCAACTTTCATCTGTCATGAAAAGCATTGGACATCTTTACTTTTTGCTTTTGGATATATGTAAATAAATAGAAATAAAACTAAACTTGTACCTATTCATCTGAATCCATAGTTTTTTTCCTGTATTTTATGTCATTTTGTACTCGCTTCGCATGCATGCATGCAGTAATTGTATAAAGAATGCTGTTGTGGCATTTGTTGAGAGAATTTATTTGTTAAGGGACAGATTTTCTGGAAGTATTTGAAGAACAAGAAATAACGAAGGTCATCTACTGCAGTTTTCAAAAATTTCTAAGGAAGAAATTGAAATCTGCGAGAATGGGGAGTGAGCCCTTAAGAGGCTTTGTAAAGCATTCCAAAAGGTATGTGTCTGTCCTTGCACATTTGGACCCTCAGCACTACAATAGAATGGCCCACCCACTATATTATTCTTCTGTCTGATCTAAAATATGAACTCAAATACTTTCTTCTTAAGTGACTTACTCAGTTGCTTCTTGAGATGCAAATTCAGTGAGTGTCCTTCCATACATCTCAGGAGAAAGTGTCATGTTGCTCATTCAATTTATACTATAAGAAATCTTCACAAGCAAAAAAAAAAAAGTAATTTGTTAGAATGTTGGAATTTATTAGAGTTCGTCTTCAAATACAATCAAATGTAGTCAGTGCTGCTTTCACTTAAGTAAAATTTGGTGAAATTACATGAAGTAACAGAAGTTGCTTTCTTTATGTCTTTGTGTCTTCCATATTTTGAATAAACCCCTGCAAACATTGAGTCTAGTTCCATCACCTTCCATTCCTCTGTGTAAGTTACCTTTGATTTTGAGTTATAAAATTATTACTGCAGTTTTCCACACTAAACTGCTCAGTCTCCAGAGGGAGCTGCCTGCAGTATCCCACTGGGCTGGGCACAAAGCCTTCTCAACAAGGGCTGGCTCTGCCACCCTCACCCCTCACAGGTAGCACCTCACTGGCACCCATGGCCTTCTTAGCTGCCTTTTATTACTCACAAAGAAAATGTTGCTTAGTGTGAGTTGGGATGACAGAGTTGGGCCCTTGGTGAACAAAGAGTCCAGGATTATCATTCCAAAAAACCCCCTGAGGCCTGTATCAAGAGTTATTAACCACTGATTCAGCGCATAGCATTATTTTGTAGGCTTAAGTGGGATTTCAGTGGTATATTGGGTCTTGTGTCTGTGTAGGGGTAAATTTTTCCCTCTGTTATTTTATCTTATAAATAGCTGTTAAAATTTCTCTTTTACATTGTTGCTTAAATCTCTTCCAAAGGTACAATATCTTAATCCAGTGCTACCTATTTTTTCCTTCTGATAAAAAATAAATAGATTTGAGAATCCACGTATGACTGAAACAAAAGGCAAATAAGCTCTGCATGGTTTGTATTTGGTGAGGAATACCTCATTTTGATGATTTCAGTCATCATTCATTTGAAAAGCAGAAACTATGATTGTTAAGCCTCATTATTTTCAATGAAGCCTGACAGTTTCAAGGTTAAACAGAAGACAGCTACTTTCATCCCAGCAGTATTTCTCTTCAAACATGGGCAGCTCTTCGCTGACTTGTTCTGCTCTGGTGTGCAGTGCCATTGCTTGGTCACAGAGTGGTGCACATCTAAACCCAGTTTTAGGACAGTGTGCAGGCTGTGACATCCAACTTGTGTTTCCCCAAAAGGAGCCTCAATTACTGAAGTCATTCCCCACCACCAGCCCCACCTTGTATAAGCCACACAATATTTCTTTTTAACTGAAAAGTGATTTAAATAAGCCATGATCTCAGATTTTACAGGTTTTATGCTGTCTCCCAGAAAAACAATTTTCAGCCCAAACCTTCTGTTTGTCCAAACAGTTTGAAATGTTTCTCCAGTGCTTTAATGTCTCTGAAGTACATTAGAGAGGAAGCTAGTGTGAAAGAAACCTCCTGCAAGAGTTAAAATGGCTGAGAAAGCCGCTGTGCTTCTGAATACACATGCATGAAAGAGGACTAATCTGAAATTGCACATGGACTGACAACCAACGTAAGAGGGAAACTTCCCAATAAGAGAGGCTGACAAAACATGACTGATCAGTTAAAATCCTGAGCTAAAATCCTTAGAACTCAGAAAACATTGATGTATCCATATGAAAAAACTTCCAGGAGCAAACGGCTTGTGAAATCCCTGGCTTTATAGTGGCATGGACTGACAGCACTGAGTTATGGCTGTTTGGGTGCTGCCTCCATAAAGACAAAGTGCAGTAGATGTTATTTTACAAAACCGGGGGAAATGCACCAGTTGGTTAAGAGGGAAAAGTGACTATTGGAAAATTGAAGGGAGTGGTGCAGTTTTTTTACCTGTGCATTCATTCTCTGAGTCCCTGTGGAACAGCTAGAATGAGCTGAACTTTCCACATACTTTTCCTGGTGTCTGATGATTACATTTGGGTGGTGAATTCTTAATCTCATTTCAGGAATTAAGTCACCTGGTAAGTACAATGAAAGGTGTAGCTTCATCGTGCTTGGTGGTTCCTGGAAAACAAGAGTGTTTCAATACGTACCAAGCACATTAGTCATGACTTGTGGCAATAAATCCATGTTGACTAGTTTACATGCACTGAAATTACTAATGCGTTCATGAGATAAAATGCATTTTGCAATTTTGATAAAGCTGTGTTATTTTTATTTCCTATCTGCATTTCTCATGTTGTGTAATTTTTTTTTTAATTGTCTTTGAAGATAAGAAAAAAATGGTCAACTTTGTAACAATGAATACAGCTATTTGAACCTGCGGCTCTGTTTATCCATTGTGGAAGCTGTGTGTATAATATTCTCAACATGGCTCTGAAAGTGTTCTGCTACACACAGTGTCTGCTTTTATACAGACAGTTTATTTGTGGGACAGCTTTCATTGAAGAATACAATAAAATACAGACAAATTGAAGAAATAGCTTGAATGCATGATTTCTGGAATGCTGAAGATAAATGTATGTACATGCAAAATGATGAACAAATTTAGTCCTTTGCATTTACAAGCTTTGCATCCACATGCTTTAACAAAAGAAAGATCAAATTAAGCCAGTGAAATTCTGAACATGTTTATTAGTGTCTGTGCCTTAAAACTAAGAGGATTGGGCAACTCTCTGTCCTACTTATTTAGACTGTTAATTTTTCTGTAGTTTCATTGACACAAGAATCACATGGGCCACCTTCAAAATATCATCCAAATCCTCAGAAACTTGGCTTGTTGAGTATTTTGAAAAAATTTTTACGTAAAATACATTGGCTTTTAGTCATAAATGTATAAACTGGACAGTAAAAGTATCTGTTGGATAATGGGCAAGATGTTTTTTAAGGGGATACAATAGTTAAATGCTACATTTCATAAGAGCCTCGTATTTTTAAAAGTGCAAAAATTAATTGTTGTGCTTACACTGAAGTGTATATGTACCACAGGATTGCTGCACAGGGTTTTGTGTAAATGCCATACAGGGACTTCAGATACTACACGCACTACAAAGGAAAAAAGAGTTGATATATATCACTGACTGCAGATGGGCTGGGTTGTAGGTTAAAAAGTTTTTCGCAAGTTGTCTGCATTTTCCCTTAATGTCTGTCTTTTACAGTAGTGCTTTGTTTCTGAGCGTGACCACCACCAGGACAGCTTGGTTCAGTGCAAACACTGTCTCTTTCAGCCAGAACATTCCTAACATTAGCTTCCTTTTTTTCCTCTCTCCTCTCCCTCTCCCCTGCCCCCTCTCAGGTTGGAAAGGCTGGTGGACGTCCTGAGGAAGAAGGTTGGAGCAGGGACCATTAGGACCGTGATCTGATTGAAAGCTGTAGTCTAAGGAAGCTTTCACATCTGGTGACCAGGCTGCTTCATTCAGCACTGTGTAAACACTGAAGCCTTAACTTAGCAAACAGTTGTTAGAAGTGGGACACTCCAGCGACATTCCAAGCTGAGATAAAATCAAATCATAAATGTTTAACTACTTTGCTGCTGAGTTCTGTGATTTGCTAAAATGTTTCACTGCAAACATGTATTTGTTTTTAACCAAATGCATTGGGGCATTGTGTATTGTGAAAAATTATGTAGATGCTTATTTCAAGTCTGTCCTCTCAGTATTAGTAGACTATAGTCTGCTGAAAGGCACAGCATGGTCATTTTATTTAAATACTGCAGGCTTCAGGTTCAAAATGCCACAAGGCAGTTTTGAAATTTAAATCCCTTATTTTATTTGTGAGACTGCAAATATTCCAGTATTTGTATGTTAAATATATTAATTGATAAAGTAGGTTGGCATTAAAGAAATATCTCTGGCTGGTATATTGGGTATTTTTTCCTCCTTACTCATAGCCCATTGAATTGCAGGTTGTAACTGTGGCTACATCAAAGGGCAGGATAAATGTATAGCTTTATACAACAGTTGAATAGCTTCTGCTAGTACATGGCATTTTCAGTGTACATTAAAAAGAAATTTACATTTAGGTTTCACTGAAAGTACAGCTTAAAAAATTGCAACATGAAAGCCTTGTAACATTGTACAGTATCTCAGACAGTGAAGAAAGTTTCCTGTATTTTTTTTACTCACTTCTCTGTCCTTTTATAGGAGGGAAAAGCTCTCAGATTTCAGAAAGCACCTTATAAATTAAAAATCCACCTTTTCAGTGTTTGCCTCTTCTTATTCCTTTCCTACAAGACTCTGATTGCTCTGCAGTGCAGGAGTACCATCCAGGTTCGGTTTGAGGCCAAACTGCCAATCCTTTTTGTACTCACAAGGTGCCCTAGGACTTAAAGGCTGAAGCATAGAATCTTACAGGGAGGGGAGAAACTGAGGGCTGAGGAGGAAAATTTGGGGTACACAGACATTATAGACCTTACAGATACATTAGAGTTGAAGTTAGAGTTATGTTTGTGACCCAGCCATCTCCTTGTATGAACAGTTAGGTCAGTACTCATATAATCCTGCTCAAGAAAGCAGCTGTAATCTCTGAGCACCTGAAATTCAATAAAGAATCTCAACAGCCAGCTGGGCTTTAGTGTCTCCTCAGGACTAGCCAACTCAGGCAAGGTGGATGTAGCTCCTGAGGCTTCCACTTGTCTGCTTTTCTTTGTGTTTAATGTTGTTACATGTTCTTACCTCTTAATGCTTGCTTGTTCAGATGTTGTGATAATGCAGTCTATCTGGAGAAAATGTAATTTTAATTTTAGGTGTAGAGAAAGACATTTTAATGTCTGTTTTTTCTTTCAAACACTTAAATGTTCAACCTTCTTCATCTGCAGACCTAAGCCCCTCCTAGTTTCAGTTGACCAAACCTAACCTCTTGCAGGGAGATAAGTAGCATCCCTCCAAGCCACATTTACCCAAGTCACTTCCAGAAACTTCTGAAGTGCTCCTTTTTGACCTTTGGTCAATCCTAAGATAGCCAGTGAGACTGGAGCCTCTCCCCCACACCTATTCAGTGGGGAGAAATTTTAATGCTTCCAAACCAGAGGATTGCCACCCCCCAGCTTCCAGCCCCTTCACCTCTCCTGCGTGCTGCTGTTCAGCTCTTTGGGTGACTCTTTGTCCTCCTGTTCTCACTGAGCTTTGTGCATGAGGTGGATGACAAGATCTCCTGAGCTATCAGTGCTGTTGAACCATTTCTGCTGTAAGAAGGTAGTGATGAAGAAATAAAGACAAAAATGTAAGGACTACCATGCTCTGCTAGACCAAAGCCCAAGGACTGCCTCTGGCAATAACACATAGAAGATGCCTAGGATAGGGTACAAAGTCAGGCCAGCACTAGTGACCACTCTCCCAAGTGGTGTCCCAGCCATTTGTTAGTTAGAGGCTTTCTAAGCCAGAGGTGGTGTCTTTGTATTTAGCAGCATTTTTTCATGACCTGTTTTTTAATCCATTTAAATTCTTTGTATCTACTCCTTCCTTTCACAAGGTTTTATGCAGTTAATGATGCATTGAGTGAAGAAATATTTCCTTTTCTGTTATGAACTAGCTCTGTTCAATTGCTATCACCTAGGTTTTGTATGAGAGCAATGGTGAGAAACCATTCCCTGTTTGTATTGTTTCCATGTCCCATGTGATTTTATGTATTTGGCATCATTTCCCCCACTTCTCTTTTCCAGAGAGAACCCCTAGTCTCATTTAAATGAGCTGTCTTGTGTTTTTAATTTGCCTTGTCATACTAATCTTTTTTTTCCAGCTCTGCAGTGTTTTTGCTGAGATGCAACCAGATTCGTTCCTAGTGTTCAAAATACAGACAAAATGTGACTTTGATAGTTTTCATAATTATATTGTCTGTTTTATTCTTTCTGCTATTTGTAACCATTTTTAGCGTTGGACTTGCTTTATGACAGATTATGTATTGGTATTAATATTTCTGTAGTAAAACAACAACTCTAGATCTCCTTCCTCAGTTGTAAAGTTCAGCTCATAGTTCATCATAGCTTGTATGAAGACAGAACTGTTTTCTGATTACCTTCGCTTTTATGGGTGCTGAGTGTCATCTGTTGTTTTAGCATTCCCTGGTGATCAGCAGCTCTTATTCCATCTCTTCTCACAGCTCCTCTTTGATACTCACAATAGCAAAGTATCATCAGCATCTCCATGCTGAATATGGTGATATGAAATACTGCCATCTCTGAATTAACCCCCTCTTCAAGGTGATTTCTTAGGTAAGTTAATCATGGTCTCTGGGACAAAGATCCCTGTAGGACAATAAGGTAGCGTTTCCTTCACTGTGAAAATGCAACATTTATTCTTATACATTGTTTTAATATAACTTTGAAGTACTTATTTTTCAGTGCAAAATTATTAGTTATCACTTGGCAGCTTTTATGAGGAAGTTGTTTGCTACTTTGAAAAGGCAAGTTTACTGAATCAGGGCTTGTGCTCCATGCATGAATGTGCTAAGTTCCTCCTTCCCCTAGGAGTGTCTAAGAGCTCCTCACCTTTCCCCAAGTATTTCTGCATCTATAATCTTGTGAATGCATGCTTCCTACAGCCAGACTGTTTGATCTCCAGCCTCATTGGCTTTGTTTGGAAAAGTAGGATGGGCCATGCAAAAGCCATCCAGCAGGCTTGATGTCCAGTGCATATGATTGCAGGTTATATTTGATTTGGTAAAATTAAGTGGTAGTTTTTCTCCATAATTTTCCTTTTGGCACATTATACCTAAGGTGAACAATTAGTTTATGACTCTGTCTTTTGTCTTGTACCAAGCAGCCTGGAATTCAGTGATAATTTGTGTTAAGGTGTTTTGTCACAAACAACAAATGTGGATAAATGTATTTGAATTGTAATTAAATCAGAGGTGTTGATTTTTAAAATTCAACTGGAAATGTTTTTAGTCTTTGGAAAGGATCTTGGGAAATTTACTGCATTGAGAGTAGAAAGATTCAAAAACAGTTGGGTTCACCCTGCCTTGCTAACAACCTGGTGTGTGGTCTTTAGCAAGTTCCTTAGTGACTGTCGTTAAAGGCATGCGGTCCCTGAAGAGGTTCTTGGGCTCCTCCAGGGAGTTTGCAAAAGTATCTATGTGGTTAATGTCAAAACACTTTCACTTCTTCACCTGCTGAAGTGAGCAGCATAAATCACAAGGTCTGGTAGTGGAGGCCAAGCCTTTGGTGCTCTCAGCAGAACTTCTGCTCCTGTTGAGCCCAGTCTAACTTCAGCCTTTCAGTGTTAGGAGGGCAGGAAATCTGCTCTGGTCAGTAGAAACAAGAGATAATGACAAAATGGGTTAATGGGCTTATCATATGGTTTATTCATTGAGAACTGATTGATGCCTGTGCAGAGATCTGAAAGTGAAAAGAAGACTGCTCCCATAGAGCAGACAAGTGCAATTGTCACTTCTGTCCTAATACATGTGAGAAAGATGAGATTGCATCTGATTATGTACCAGAACTAGCAATTCTTTTCCCTCCTGATGGAAAAACAGTTTGTGATGAAAGGTGGCTCACCATAGGTGATTCTTATGGTGACAGCTGTAATTACTGGTCAAATTAGGGTCCCTGCTGTCTTAAATAGAAGAGAGATACTTAAAAATGTTCTTCCCCTGTGAGATTTTGTGTCTTTTTCTTGGTGATCCTGCAGCACGTTATGCATTGGGAGCCATTTCTGGTATATGTCAGGGTAAAATATGTAAATAGCATCATGTTGGCTCGGGATAAGAGCATTATTAATGCTTTTCAGCACTGTAATTATATTCCTAGTAAGCCTTCCCTAAGCCCTCACTAATTAACAATATTGTGACAAATCAACTTTAACAAAAAAGAACTGTGAACCTTTAGTCTTTTAGTACTATTTTTCATGCAGCCCACAGCTGAAAACTGGTGGCATGGCTTTCTGTACTAGTGTTGGGAAAACTGCTGATATTTGAAAAGTTCAAAGCCAGCTCAGTTGTGTTAGTGGAGTCCTGTAGCTGAAGTCTGTTTGATTCCTCTTTAAATATGTTCATAGCTAAGAGCCATTGGTTAATCATTAATGTTAAGGAATATTAAAACTGTTTTTATAAATAAGATATCATATTGAAATGGTTTAATGAGGTCAGTATGTTGTCATATGCAGATTTATTTATTTGTTTATTCCAAATCAGGAACATTTTACAAGATTGACTTTATATAAATTCATACCAGGTGGTCAAGAGTTGTAACATCTTTAATCCATGTACAGAAATTAATTTACTCTCTAAATGTCAGGATTTCTTTATGCCTTTATTTCCTTCGATTAGAATAAGGCTGTTGGTTCTGTTGGGTTTTCTTCTTCTTAATTTATACCCCTAAAGATCTTCCTCCCATGCAGGAATCAGCTGTGAGGCACATGCAGTCACTGACGGGCAGTTTCTCTTGCTGCGATCATAACGTTACATGGGCCAACTCTTATCGCTGTAACATTTCACATCAGGTCTGCAGAACTGGACTTTCTCTGTTTGTTCTTCTCATGCATTGGTAAATAAAATGTATTCACAAGTTCAAAAAGACAAAGTAGTGTTCTCATATTAGGTCGATTATAAGTCAGCTGTTGAGCTTCAGTGTTCTAAACATTTCATTCTTCAGTTTTGTTGGGAGCCCACGTGTTCTGGGAGGCTTTTAAACAAATACTTGAAATGGTTGAAAGATTTACATTGCCAGTGCCTAGCTAAATATGTAGTCTTTAGAAAAGACATGGTTTATTTTGGCACCATTTGACAAACTCAAATATTTTAAACATTTGTTAAGTTTGAGCTTGCACATTTGAACTAAAAGTTTGCATTCCAAAATTGCATCTCAGGTTACCTGTCTCTCTCTCTTTTGTATTTTATAATCCCTTTATTAAAATAGTCTGCAAAAGAAGTTGGGTTTGGAGTGTGTTTTTTTATTGTTAATTGTAAAATATTGTCGATAAAAATCAATTTTAAGGTAACATGTACCTGGTAACTCTATTCAACTAAATGTCAGAAATACAAAGCCAGAAGTGTTTTTCAGAATTTAGCATTTTATGTTGGTAGCCAAGACTTGATTGTAAAATTAATGGAACACAATAATAGTGGGACCAAATCCTGCAGTGCTTTACTCTTAGTCCTATTATGTACTGTAATGAGCGAGTACTAACTTTGCTGGTGAGCGCAAAGCCAGGCAATAAAGAAAATAGACTGAAAAGCTGTACTGAACTGATGAAATAGAACAGCTATGGAAAAGGAAAAGCAGTCTTTGATCTGGAATTGGTTTTCTTTTTCCTTTCTTTGGCAGAAAGAAGGAGCAAGTGCAATGTTTAGTCAAACTGAGAAAAAAATCAAATCAAAACAAAAAAAAAAACCCACAGCAACCTAAAGAACACCACCACTTTTATTTTCTTTCAAGTTTTAACTTGAAACTTGTAGTGAAACGTAAAAAGTTGAGAATTTATGAATTGAAATCACCGTGTTTAGTTTAAAACCTGCCAATCCCCTGTTCAGGAGTCCTGAGCACACCGTTACAATTGTGTTCGTTCTCTGGCATGTTGCCCAGGCAGTTGCCAGCTGCAAAGGGTCACACTCCTTTCTGAGAAGCTGTCATCAGGGAGAGTTGGGCATGTCCCCTCGTGGTGACCTCGGGCCAAAGGTCCATGCAGTGCCATGTTCACAGAAGCTCATCATGGTTTGAACAGCTTCTGAACATGATAGATGCAGATCCATTTTCATATAGTAAAATAGCAATATAATCGATAGAATTGGTCACAACTGCTTCCCAGTGACCCTGAAAAGACAAGGTTAGGATCACCCTTGCAGAAGAATACATGACATAAGTGTGTGATGATTGGTACTCTCACATGAATATGCACGCTACATTCCACACCCTGTTGAAAAATATATTGGTTTCCCAAAGATTTCAAAGGATGGAAACTGTTTTATTTGTTCATGAATTAAGTATTAACAGAACTAATTTCAGAAACAAACTTGTAAGAAAAACCAAAGCACTAAGATGCAAAAATGAAAAGCTACTTTGGTACTACTCTAATTTATTGTCTGAATAAATTTGGACTTTGTTCATGATTATTTGACTCACTGATGTGGTGCCCCTATTTCACAGGTTTCATAATCAAGGAGATAAACGTCTCAAAAATCAGTCTATGAGAAATGAGGCTACTGGAGTGGATGTAAGTCTAAGTGGATGTAGCTATCAATTTAGATGTTGTACTCTTTAGAAGCAAGATTTCACTTATGTCTAAGTAAAATCAAAAATTTAATTCATTTCTTCACTAGAAATAAAATAACAAGCAGTATGGTCTCCATCAATAGATGCTCATAGCACTAAGATCATCCCGTTTGGTTCTTTAATAGGGTATATAAAATGATCGGCTTTATTTCTACCACTTTAGACAGGGAAAATTTTCCATCACCCCTAACAATCTATCAGTGTGTGGAGTGCAAGATAGTAATTAAATTTTGAGCAGAACATCAAGAAGAATTGGGTGAAATCCTAATATGTATGTGTGGAAGCTTTGACTGCATCAGACATAGAAAAGGAGAAAAAGTTGTTAAAATGAGTGACAGGAATACTTTGGTATGCTTACATATAGAAGTTTTTAAAACTTCACAGAAGTCAAAGCAGGAGACAGCTGTTGGAATATTTGAAAGTAGATGTCTCCATAAGGTTAAAGTTGGTATGTCAGCATAAGACTAGGAAATTATTTGAAATTTGGTTGTGTTCATTTTTTTCACTAAATTCGTGTTTGATAGAACAAGCTACTTTGGTTCTAAACTTCAAATAAAACATTTCTAATTAACACTTAGCTGTTTTGGTCAGTAGATAATCTGTATGAAAATTGGCAGTGTCCCCTCTAGTTTTCTTGTCCTATTGCTAAGGTTTTCTTGATATAGATAGGACACAAAAAAGTTGTGTTAAAATACTGAATATTGACTTATATTTAATAGGATCTGCACCCTACTACAACTTTCATCAATAAACCTCAGAACACATTAAAAGAAAATGTAATGGTGTTTTGTCCCTAAGTTGGGAGAAGTGCCTAAGGGAGCATTTTTCTATATAGCTAACCAGATGTGGGGCAGCTCTGAGCAGGAAGGCAGTGGCAAACAGCCTGGGGGGCTGCGGCATTTTCAGTGGACTTTTCATCAGTGACCACTAGGAATGTCTGAAAGATCTAGTCCTTGCTAATTTACAGCTATCGGATTCATTTTCAGCTATCCAAGATAATCAGTTGCTTCTATATGAATAAAGGGCCCTGTCTATAGCAAAGTTGTCATTTGGTGCTATTTATTTGCTCAGTAGTTGCTTTAAGACAAACTATAAAATCATATCAGCTACAAAAGAAGTTTTGTAGTCCTTAACAAAAATACTATCCCTGTTGAACTGCTTTGGAAACTAACACTTGGCACCTGGACCAAAAATCTGGAGAAGTCTCTAGGACTGTGTACAGCTTCCATGGACGATACTGGAGAATCAACAACACTGAATTGTACCATCCTAATTTACTTTAGGGCTTTGTTCTTGTAAACTGCAGTGATGTTCAGCTGTGCAGAAGGGAGAGCAGCATCCTTGGAGACAAAGAGGAACCTGTGGAGTTTCGGGGCATTTGAAGATACATATGAAAATGAACAGATTTCTAGGAGATCTGTCTTAGGAGATGGAGCTCAGAAAGATTAGTGTGGTCTTAGGGACAGACTGTTCCCAGAAGGGATATTACCCCACGGGGACAGTTGTGCTGTGTCTTATCATCTTGTCTTCTGCTGACTAAACCACCCATGTTCCCTAGGGGTGCAGGACTCCTTGCCTGGTGCACATACATGCACTGCCCAGATAGAGATCCTCACTTGGGCCTTTAGACCATCTGGCTGCTTGGGGCCAGAAATCTCCCATGCTGATGATTTTCTGTAATTCAACAGGTGCCCATGATAGGCAGCCAGATAAATATTGATCAGACCAGCTGTGGCCAGGAGGGGTGATGCTGTATGTGCCGGTCAACTGGGAAAAGGGAAAGAGAGGTCAGGACAGAAAGGGAGGGAGGAAAGGTAGAGATGAACATGCTTTGCAGATCATTGTAAGGTCTTGAGATTCCATCTGGCTGTGTGATCCCACCAGACAGGGAACCACTGGCCTGCATTTCCACAGAGAACTGGAAGACAGTCTTTAATACCATACCCAGGTTGCCAGCAACTAAGGCCTGACTGTGCCCGGTGTCACCTCTGATTTACACAGGCAATCAAATCTCAGCCTAAGTCATTCACAGAATCTGCTTGTTGGACTACTTTCAGTGTTTCTGTACATCCTTGCTAGAGTGAGGCATCTATCACAGATGCATGAACCAGGGCTGTGCTCAGCTGGTAGCTGCACCTCTGCTGAAAGAGCTGAGACGAGGTCTGGATTACAAAGTCAGGCAGAGCAGGAGGAGCAAACCCCTAGAGTGAAAAGACAACATGCCACAGCCAACTGCTGTACCTTTGGAGCTGGCTCCACAAAAATCCCTGGGTTGGGCTGCCTGCTGGCAGGCAGTAGAATCACATCTCTCAGTTTTGTGCCCATTTCTGTGGGATCCTGAGTGCATTGAGAGTGCTCTGAGACATGAAACAAAGCACAGAAAGTGAAGCCAGATAGAAGAGTGGCTTTAAAAATGCACTCTCACCTTAAAGAAAACACAACTATAGGTGCATCCTGAGTGAAACTTGCCTCAGGTCTTTTCAGAGATATGTCTGCCTGGCCTTTTCATAAAGCAGTGCTTGATCCCCCATTCTGTTCCAAAGGCACTGCATATGGGACTAACTGCACCCGTTTATAATACTTTAGGACTGCAGTTTACTCCCCTCCTGAGAGCCTGAAGTGCAGGAGCAGCAAGGACAAGGATGCACAAACTCACCCTGTGATGTGTTAAGCAAAAGCTTGCCCAAGGGCTGTGCTGCTGGTGTGCAGGGATATCTGTGGGCAGTGAGAGGGGCTGCTCATACCTGCACAGCTGCAGCACCAAGCGTTTGAATGCACCAACAACCGCCACAGCACATACTGGAATGAAGGTCAGGAAGATTTGCAGTTTCGCTCTTCTTTGATCACATAATGGAGAAACTCAGCTCAATTGCTTTTCAAGCAGTTAAATGCCAGGCTTGCTCCACATTTTACCTGTCTGCTCAGGATAACTTTATTTCCCCAAAGCTCTAACATCCACTGGAGTAAGACTTATAAATCTGAACTACTTGTGCCTAAAGAAAATACACTTTCATTAGTGGGTGTTTTTTTGAAATCCCACAAGACTTTTCTCAATAGTCCTATGCAGCAAATCCACAACTGCCTGTTGTAACAGTCCACCCTGTTTTCCAGTAATGGCATTATCCTTGTAATTTTCCATTCATTGAAATCTGGTCTGCAAATGACCAGCTTTGCATGTTACGAGGTGTTTTCTCCAGAACTTTACCCTCACACAGCCTCACTTCCTGTAGAGCCAACTATTGCTATTGAGTGACCTGCTACCTACTATCTCATTAAAAGTCCTTTTTTTCTTTTTTCAGTGCTATTGACATTTTATCCTCTTAGAGCTCTTCCAAAACCACCTGCTGCAGGTGTCTAGCTAGGTGCTATGACTATTGCTTTCCACTAGTCGTAAAGCAAGCTGAGGTCTGGCAGGCTGAACCACATATTACCCTCTTGACCCAGGATGTGTAGGAGATATACCACCACCTGTCACAGGCATGTCCTGTTCCTTCTGCCCCACCCCCCGTTTGCAAAGCCTTTAAGTTATGCCTTTAGTTCCTATTCAGTTACTCTTTTACCTAAATTATTGATATACAGCACAGGTATCTAGCTAGCTGCCATGTCAATTTATGGTGATTATAATATGTGCCTGTAGCATATTTCAACCCAAAGAAAAAGCTAGAAAAAGCCTGAAAGGCTAGTACACATCATAAATGTGAGAAACCCTATAGAATCAACATACAAAAAAGCAGATGGCAGGCTCCTCATTCTTGACTTACTCTTGCTTTCCTGGTGCACTTGCCCTAAGAAAACTTCATATCAACCACAGCTACATCAATTCCAGCACTCCTTGGTTTGTTCCACCTGAAGTGCCAGGCCTTCAGGTGGAACTACAAATGTGTGGGGAGTTACAGACACATGATGAGGGACTCCATAAATGATCTGGTGAATTTTTTTTTTAGTTTGTCTTCTTTCAGCTTCAGACCAATAGGTCTTATTATGCTTCCTTTTCCTGAGAACTCAAAGAGCAATTTGCTACCCAAAATCCTTCCCAATTTTGGTATCTGGGGACCATGAACAGATTACCATTAACCTTCTTTTGGATAAAATGAACAGGACAAGTTTCTGATATCTCTTATCAGGTATTGCTCAGACAGTAAAGCATTTCTAATTCTTGGGCATGCAGATGCTTGACTTGTAGACAACACCCTTTTCCTACACTCAGTTATGGTCTATATAGAGCTGGTTTCCCTGCTGGTTTTGTGCACATTCCTGATTTCAAGGAGCATGTTCATTCTCTAAGGCACAGCATCACCCCAGGACCTCGTGCTTGATGTCAGTCCTTGACAGCCCTTCAGAGTATGTGTAGTTCCACCCCTCTCTAAGAATTTCTGGATGTGGAAGAGACTAGATGGAAAAGTATCTGAGGCAGAAAACAGTAATAAAAGAGTAATATATATATAAAATAAAATAATAAAAAAAAAAAGTGGTAAACTACATTTAGGAAGCTCAGTGAACTCTGCTTCACTAATACTGATGCCTCCATCCTGGATTTTTGTTGCTAGACCATGAATTTTGCCTGTCACAACCATCTGAAAGTCAGAATTGCTGAAACCAGGTAGATGTCTTGTAAGGCTGAAAAAAAAAAAAAAAAAAAAAAGCAAAGTGATTGTGTAGTTAATCTTGTTGGTTTAGTTGTGTTCCATGGTGATTCTAATTATACTGTAATTTGAGCTAAGTCAAAGGATGGTAAGAATAGTGGCTGGGTAGAGGTTAGTGGAATGTCAATGAAAAGAAGTGATTTGGGGGGCAGATCTGGTGGGCTGGAATATTGCTGTGCTCGCAGGGTGGGGGTGAGGCTGTTCTTGGCATGAGTATGACAGGGAGGGAGCAATGCCAAGAGGCAGTTAGGGCTGGCAGGAAGGGATGACAGTTGCTGAGTAGGAAAAGTTATACTGCACTGTTCATGAAAAGGGGGTGAGAAACACTGCACTGATGCTGGTTGAGAAGGAGGAGGGCAAAAATAGGACTCAAAGATGTAAGGAAGGATACCACAGGAACAAAACTGCAGAGCTGAATACCAGCACTATCTGCCTTCCCTAGCAGGCACTGCTTGTCTGTGAGGCTGAACCCTGAATTCACTTTACTTTTGTTCTACCTGACAGCAGACTCTGCCTTCATGGCAAGAAGTATCCAGCTGGAAATTTAGCTTTTGAGTCCATCAATAATTTGATCATCATCTCTATTTGATCACCAGCTATGGCACTGATGGACTCTATCTACTGTTCTTCAATTAAGCAATGTTTTATGCTCTGCAATACTTAAATGTGGTTCAGGTGGACTGACATTGAGTAGCATTGGTTTTTGACCAGAGTATTCCTAAGAGTGTTAATGCACAGCTTGAAATACACGTAGCACAGCGTCCTTGGACTGCACAGCCATAACACATGTGAAGCAATCATTCTTAAGTCCATGCTGCAGCCTTCTCATGGTAATGAGGAGCTACTGAAGGTAAATATTAAGCATTCATTGTACTGGTAGGCCAAAATATTTTATTTTGGTGGGGGAAAAGAGACAAAGTTCATAAAACAAAGGCTGTCTTTTGTGGTTTTGTGTTGTGTACAGTGTATGGGGCACATAAGTCTTACTACTGGGGTGGGAAAAGGTAGTTTGTGCTGGCATATAACATATTTTGGTGTTGCACGTACCTTTAAAGACAAAAGCAGCTACAGGGATGACGAATGCCCCTGAGCATGGCAGAACTGACTGCTTCTCCCTAGAGAGCAGGCTGTAGGAGGAGGTTCTGTGTCCTCCTTTGAGAGCCAGGAACTCCCCCATAGCAAACTTGTACTATCTCATTGGATCAAGACCACAGATTTCCCCATTGATTTTCAAGACCTCTTGTCATACCAAAGAAAAACCAGCACTAAATGTGTGCCACCTTTGCCCCTGCACTTTGGGGAGTTCTTGTCACAGGTGACACCACATTTCTGCTGTCAAATTTTAGGAGGGCACAGAATCTGTTGCACTTTCTTACACTTCCCAGAAACACTACCTCTAAAGCAGAAAATTAATGATGGACAGATTGCAAAATAAAATCTGTTATTTGCTTTGTGAAGAAGTTGATCCAACATTTTTTTCCTTTTTACTTTTCTCCCCCACTCCAACAAAAGCAGGTCTAAGAGTATCTACCTGGAAGTGTTACTGCATTTTCCTTTAGTTGCAGCACCAGGCTTCATAGATTTAATAGAAAAAAATCATATTCTACTTCCTTCTGTTACATACTTGCTTAGATTAGATGTTAATATACCTTTTTTACAAGGGTAAAGGGAATGATTTCTGAGAAACACAAATTACGAACTGTGTCATTTTAGTAAAAATTACTTGAATTCTGTGTATTATTTCCATAATCCCTTTCCTCACTCCTGTATATCAGCATTTTTTCTGTACAGCCTCTGTGGCATGTAAGCAGTCTTGCTTTTGCTATAGCCATTTCTTGACAGCAGGATCAATCCTGCTCCTGCCAGGTGCTGAAACTGCTGCACTCACTTTGGCTGAATAAAAGCTGTGGGTGCGACGCCCGCAGCTCTTGGCTCCCCTCTGTGGAATGCTACATTTGTATTAACATGTATCTTTCTTTGTGATTTTTTTTTTTAACTGAAAATGATGGCCTTTAAAACCTCTTCCTGGAGAGAGAGAGAGAGAGAGAGAGAGGTTGAGAGAGGGAAAAAAAATACACTCCCCTTGGAATTTAACCTTAATTTGAACCAAGATCAGTGAAAGAAAAGCACTTTCGTGCATTGTTCACCAGCTCCACCCAGCCAGCCCCTTATCTAACCTGAGTCTCTATTGCCCGTAGCTTTGTAACTTTTGCAGTAGTGCTCTCCACATGCTCTTACATGCTTTGAAACCAACCTGGAGACACTGTGACATTTTAATACCAAGAAACACTAGTGTTCCCATTTTTGCAAATCCTTGGACTGCACAGTGCAGCAGCAGGAACTGTCCTTCCACAGGTTTATAAAGGGCCTAGTGTGTATTGCAAATAAACAGCAGTGGCTAATTCTGACCCCTGGCAAAGGTGACAGCAGCTTCTGAAGCCCCTGAGTCATCCTCTCTGCACTCCCTAAACCAGGAGATGTTTAAATATAAGTAGCTTTTCGTTTCAGGATGATTCCTTGGACTTATTTTGCCTTTTAGAGGGAAGCAGACAGCCCTTGATTTGCATGACGTCAGCTCAAGGTCAAATTCAGCCTTGAACACACACATAAAAAAGCAAGCTTCCTTGTTTGCTGTTCAGAGGCAGACTTCCACTGTATGTCTCCTGTTGTCTGCACTGGGGGCAACAGCCAGTAGATTGCTTTCCTATTACTTTTTACTTCCTAGAGAAGGCAGACAGCTGCTCCAGGTGTGGTCCACCTTCATGTTGTCCCCCAGCTCCTATCAGCCATCTGCTCCCTGCAGCAATCTCCCGTTCCTGGCATCCCGCAGTTCTCCTGACTTGTGACCACATGGTCCACTTTTCCCTGCTTACAGTCTGCTTTATATCCCTTCCTTCCACGTCCTCAATCTTTCTTCCAAGCCCTCATTGCTCGTCATTCTCGTCCCTGCTTCTGTCATTCTCTACAGTCATAGGCCACCCCCCTGGCTCTCCAGGGTCTTGTGTGAACCTGAATTCCCCACACTCACAGTCCTGAATTCCCCACGGTCACAGCCTTTTGCTACCTCTCTTCACCTGCCTGCAGGTGTGGCAGACATCTGGCAGAGGACAATGGGCAGTGTCGCCCCTGCTAGCAAAATGGTGTCCATCATCTTGGGAGCAAACTCCTTAAAACTGAAGGCATGAATCAAACATGCACAATGGCTTCTTGAAATAAAGACCAAATACTGTGCAGCTCAGAAGGAAAGAGAGGATACTCTTAAATGCACCAGTGGCTTGCCATGTAACCTCCCTTATTTTAGCAACCATTGTCAGCTTTTGTTTTAAAGAGGTGTTTTGAAAAATGTCTTTTGTTTTTGTTCTGGATAGCCTAGTAATAAAACCCTTCAATGAAATACTGCATATAGCACGGTTATTGCAATCCTCGAGTGTTTGAAGGACCCCTTGGAAAGAGCGTCAACCAGGAGACAGGACAGAGGAAGCAGGAAAAATCAAAATAAGAAA
Organism: Cettia cetti; assembly: GCA_013401135.1. Lineage (NCBI taxonomy): Eukaryota > Metazoa > Chordata > Aves > Passeriformes > Sylviidae > Cettia > Cettia cetti. Next base: position 1,022 of record VZUI01044302.1, on the reverse strand, counting down.
TATCAAGGAGACACGGTCAAGCATGAATCATTTCTTTCGGTTGAGACTGAAGCAAGATCAGATTTCACATCCACCCTGGACGGGACTGGCGTTTTCACACACACGACAAACCCGTTGGCATGGAGGTGGCTTGATTTCATGATTATTACAGGGGCCATTGGCATATATTTAAGCCCGACTTAGATAAGGCGGACTGGGGGAGAGGGCGGTCTTCCATTTAAAGAAAACCACAGATCAGTAGAACAGTTTAAAAATAAATAAATAACCTTCCAGGCAGGTTGGCAGTTTTAGTGGATACCCACCCGCCAGGGAACTGCATCCCCGGCGCCTCTGCGGTGGCTGGGAGGGCAAGTGGCCCCCCGGGGGAGTGACGGCTGCTGCAGCCCCGCCGAGGGGAGCGGGGAGAGGCGGCTCCGCGTCCCGGGGGCCGCCGCCGGTCGCCTCCAGCTGGCTCCGGGGTTCGGCTGGCAGCGGAAAGAGGAGGAGGAGGAGGAAGAGGAAGAGTAAATCCCCCGGCGTGCGGACGAGCTCCAGCCGCTGCCCGCCGCGCGGGGATTCCCTGACCGGGCGCTGCCTGCAGCTCTGGGCCGGAGCTGGCTCAGCAGCCGGATCTGGCGGTGCGGGGGGCACTCAACCCGTGCTTGTAGGAGCCGTGTGCGCGTGGCCCCCGATAGAGCCAGGGGCCGACACCTGTGCGGAACCCCGGGCACTCTGCAGCGGGAGGGCTGGAGGGGAGCGGCCCCGCCGTGCCGGGAAACGCTCCTCGGCACGCCGCTCGCCCTGCCCGCACTCCCGGCCGCATCCCCCGCCCCCCGTCCCGTCCCAGGGCCGGCAATCCCCCGCCGTCCTCGGAAGCCGCACCCGCCCGGGGCCGTGGGCGCCCGCGGGGCGGGGAGGGGCGGGAGGGGGAAATCCCCCCTGGGCGGCGTGCGGGGACCCCCGCCCAGCGTGCTCCGCCCGGGGCCCCGGGGCCGGCGGCGAGGCCGCAGCAGCCGCCCGGGAGCAGCCCCGCCTCGGGAGGG